>SNQJ01S0037554.1:89441-113961 GCA_010110895.2 Picea sitchensis | reverse complement strand
TTTGGCGCTTCATCTCCTAGGGTTAGGTTTTTGGATGTCTAGGACTTTTGGCATTCCCGTTTATTGTAAAAAAGGCCTTCAGAGCCTCATTGTAATCATCTTCTTGCAAATGTGAGTAGTCGTCACATCTCTTCTCAGAGATAAGTTGCCACCATTCTAGCGAGTATTTCACTCTGTATTTTTACAGTCTCTGTACATTTCTTTGATTAATAGAGATCGCGTATTACTGTATATTTGTGTTTATGGTTGCATATTTGATACATTTCTGTTATATTATTGAATATCTGCAATATCTCTGTGAATTTCTTTATTATATCTTCGCTCTCATTTTGTGCCGAAAATAATCCGGATCAGGCAACCATGCTTTCAATACCCTAAATGAATTGTGTCTCCTCCTTCTTGGCATCCATTTACTCCATATTAGGGCTTAAACCCGCCACAAGTTTCTCCTCCATGACAACTACAACTCCCTTTGATGGAAGAATAGGTCATTTCGTCTTTCTCTTGCTCAAGCTATAAGTCCTAACTCTTGTAAATTCAACATTAGAGAATAAAAAGCTACTTTGACCAAAAAATCAACCTCGTTATAATTAAGGGAAATGTACTTAAGAGGAAGAATAGGTCATTTTGTCTTACTCTTGCTCAATCTAGAAGTCTTAACTCTTGTAAATTTAACATTAGAGAATGAACCACTACTTTGATCGAACCATCACCCTCATAATAATTAATGGCAATGTACTTGAGAGAAAATCACTTGAGGGAACGAATTCTCCTCTAATATACATTATCCCTACCCTCAATGGAAACCCCAACTCGACCCCTAGAGAAATATTGACTTCCAACACCAATTGTACCCACTAAGAACCGAAATCCACCATCCAATGTATGAATCTGATAACCTACAATAGATACAACATTCGTTGAGGTTGTATCTACTACAACTATACCCTTCACCATGTTTTCTTCCTTTATCATACCTATCCCTATGCCTACAACATTTGTACCCATCCTTTTCACTAAACCCACAGTCATACCATCATTGGAAACCACATTCATGATTGAACCCTAACCTACAATTGTACTAAAGATTGTACCCACATCCTTACTTTCTTCATGTGTGGTTGTATAACGTCCAACCTACACATTCTTTCCTTGTGCATCCATACCTAGAGAAGCACCATCACTCGTATTCCCCATTGAGAGAACACTTTTCCAAAGATTACCCAAAAAATAGATACATGCAATGAAGGAAGCGTGTTCTTTATTTTAAATTCTTATAAGATTTCTAGTTGAAAATATGGTTATTTTGCTACAAGATTTTCTTAAACCTTGGTTTAACTAGTCTTTGAGAAATGATCATTGAGATAGTTATTTAATCTCATATTATATACCATAAGGTTGTTGTGTTGTAATTAACAAATGAAATATGTTTATTTTTATTTTAAAGTTTTATGTTTATGCATGTAAAATGTGGACATTTACTTAGATGAGTTCAAATTTTATCTTTTCCAAAGAATTATTTTTGGAAAATTTCATCCCACCCTCAAGCGAGAGTGATATCATTGGTACCTTGTTAGCACCAATTCATCCATGAGGGGAAAACCATGAGGGGAAAACATGTCACTAGGAAGATTTGAACTTGGGTGGGGAGGATAACAATTCTCCTCTTAACCACCCGAGGTAGACCAAATTAACATGTTTAAATTTTATCTAAGTAAGACCAATAAGAGAATTAATTACACCTACAGAAGAAAGGTGCATCATATAATCCAACATGGATGAAATTGTTGGATAGTTGGTTGTCATTGATGTCAACAAATGTGATGGGCGTATTTGGATAAGTCTCCAAAGTGGTCCCCTTATGGCGTAGCTCTAAGCATGGATCTCGTAGGAAGATGCTTTGAATAATTCTACAAGAAACCCAAATGTGAGGTCATGAGGCCCGAAGTTGACTAAGGAAAATGAGGTTGAATAATACTTCAAGTGTATACAAAACCCTCATAGATAGATAGTCTTCGTCATGTTGTTTCCAATGGTAGGTGATATGCCACGTAGTTCCTAACGGTTAGGGAGATATGATCTCATGAAGTTGGAAGACCCGAAGAAGGCTTAAGAAGCCTCTAATTGGTTGCAAGTCACTAATAAAAGGGTAAAGTGGTTGTAACAAGAAAGTTCAAGAAGCCCTAAAGTTAAGGAAAGAGGTTGCATGAAAAAGTATAAATACACCTCAAAGAATCTCTCATTTGTACATACACAAGTTCATTGAATATCTATTTAAGTGAGAAATTGATTCTTATCAGAGGTAACCAAGGAGACCCGAGGCGAATTTAAGAGGGAATATGAAGTGAAGAAGGGCGAAATTCCAAGGGAGGATGAAGTCTTGTGATGATGTGTTCTAAGGTATGTTATTTAAAGGTCATCTTACCATTTTCACTATAATTGTTTTCTAGAATGATTAAGATAGTGAAAATTAGAGGTTGTTGATAAGACATGTCAAGGTACCCTTGGTAACAATTTAATCTTCTGGGTCATTTTACTTTTGGAGATACACTCTATGGAAGATAGGGTTTTTGACTAGTCCTGAAACTAGTCTCAAACAGGTGTTCCAGGTAAAATAATCATAACCTCGTCATATAGGATCTAAATTATGTGAGACCAATTGCAGTGGAAAGATATCAGTTTATAGTATCATTTGTGTGAGTTTTAGAATCATATATCAAATATTGAGTGTGGGGCATGCTGCAAAAGTTCACTCTCCAGAATAGGATAAAATTTAGGGAGGTTTTCCATTTTCGTTATAACTTCTGTTCTGAGAAGTTTCAGACCCTAAAATTTTGGGGAGATGGAATAAATATCTCAGATTATCTGTGGTAAAACTTTCATACCTTTATTCAATACATGTACGGTGTTATACTTGTCGAAATTTAGGGTTTGTGACTAATCCAAAACTAGTCTCATGAGACTGAGGTAAATTTTTATGAAGATGTTATTATCTTGTTGTTGAAGTTGAGGAAGAGCTACAGGTCTGTAATATTGTGTATCAGGTCAGCTGCAGGATCAAAGGTATGCTTATGTGTTAATTTTGAGGCTTATGCTTATGTTGTTATGGTACATGCTTGAGGCATGTCATGGTAGCGATTTTGCATGGTACACCTTGGTGATGGTATGATACATTGTTAGGTACATGGTTTATGGATGATGACACATGCTTGAGGCACATGGTTTGAGGTACATCTTGGTTACTTGTTGATGATGTGATGGTCATGCCTTTGGTACCTTGTTAAGGCATTGGTATATGTTTGAGGCACATAATTGGTGTATGGTGTGAGGCATATTCTTGGTACATGTATGAGGTGCATTTCTTGGTGATGTTGGTAAGTGTTGAGGTACACCTTAGTGATGTTATGGTACATTGATTAGTAACATATCTTGGCTATATTGGTGTCATGGTATTGTGGCTATCTTGGTTATGCTTTAGACCCTTCATTGATGATATCTTATGGTGTATGAAATGATTGAGACAGATCATGAGTGATATGGTATATGGTTGATGTACATGGTATGGTACATGCTGATGCATATGGTATGGTAGAGGTTAATGTGCATGGTTGATGGTCGATGTACATTGTATGGTGATGGTTTTGGTATCCATGTGAGTGGATCTGGTTACAATTGGTTGTTGATGGTATATCAATGATAATTATAGATGTAGGTTGATGTGACAGAGTGCCAGTGATTGGTTGATGTGACAATGACAGTGGCAGGTTGATGTGACAATGGTAGTGATAGGTTGATGTGATAGTGACATGTTGGTTCTAGGTTGATCAATGGTAGTGGCAATGAGTTTACACTTATATTTCAGGGTGGTGGGGTGGGGCAAGGAAAGGGGTTTGTAGCCTCCTTCCGGTTGGTGCTGGAGAACTTGGGGATTTGGTGCTTCCTTCAGGTTGGTGTTTGTAAATTAGGGGGTCATAGACTGCTTTCGGTTGGTGCCAGAGAACTCAACGAGCTAGTGCTTCCTTCATGTTGGTGCCTGTAAATCACGGGGTTGGTGCCTCCTTCCAGTTGGTTCTAGAGAATTTGGAAGTTGGTGTGTTATATGAATGTATTCTTGATATATATAAGAAAGCATTCTATGGTTTTATTCCATTTGGGTTTCCACATAAATTGTGTATCTGATGTGATATTGTTGAATTGTAATACTTATGGTTATATTCTCATGATATATTGAATTGAATCATAAATGATATATTGTTGATAAAGTTGAATATTATATATTGTGATTGAAAGTGGTAAAAAGTGCTCATACTGATTCACCCCCCCTCTTAGTATTCCAACAATTGGTATCAGAGCAGGTCCTTCAAGAACAAATTTTAACCATTGGAAGGTAGATCACAGAGAGCATCACTTCGTATAAGAATGGAATACCAAAATTCGATGGACATAATTATTCCTTTTGGAGTAGAAGAATGAAAACTTGTGTACAAGAACATGGATTTGATGTTTGGCAATCAATAGTAGACGGATACAAAGAGCCTGTCACTCCACCAATAGATAACGATGGAAAGAAACTTAGTCAAAACAATTCAAGGGATAAAAATGCTATCTTGAATGGTCTAGTTGATTCAGTATATGTCAAGGTCATGCATTGTGATTCTGCAAAGGAGATTTGGGACAAACTTCATAATGTTTATGAAGGAGACTCCAAAGTCAAGGCGGCCAAGCTTCAGACTTACAGAGGTCAATTTGAACATTTGAAAATGAAGGAAGATGAAAACATTGCAACTTTCTTTTTACGATTTGATGAAACAATGAATGAAATTAAAGGTTTGGGAGAAGAAGTTGTTGAATCTATGATTGTTCAAAAGGTACTAAGATCTCTTCTAATGAGATTTGATCCTAATATTTCAGCACTAGAAGAAAGAGCAGATCTGGGTATGATAAGCATGGATGAGATACATGGAATATTTACATCTTATGAAATGAGAAAAGAACAATAAAATCCATGCAAGAAAGAAGCAACTTTCAAAGAATCCAAGAAGACAAAGAAGAAGAAAAATCTCGAGTCAAAGTAAAATTGCAATTGTAGTGATGATTCAGACGAGGATGAAGAAATAACCAACTTCGTAAGGAATTTAAACAAAGAAACCAACAAGTAAAAATGTATGTGTCCCTTATAATGTTTTGATTGTGGTAAAATTGGTCATTTTGCAAATAAGTCTCCTTATGCTAAGAAGTTAGATAGTGATGAAGAAGAAGATCTCAAGAAAGAAAAGAAATATCAAAAGGGAAACATGAAAGGAGATAAAAGGAAAGTCTTCAAGAAATATCTCTACTCAAGAGAAGACAGTTCTTCGTATGATGAAGATGATGAAAGTGATAGTGACTCATAGAAAGTACTATTTATGGCTACAAAAACTAATAAAATAACTCCTGAAAGCGATGAAGAAGAAGGTGAAGTGGATCTTGAGGCAGAATTAATCAGTGCTTTAACTGAGCTAAAGAAAGAAAGGAATAAAAACAAATCATTCAAAGAAGAAATCATCTCCTTGAAAACCCAACTTGAAGAAGGAAAGAGAAATGAAGAAGTAATGTACATCGAGATGATAAAGAAATAAAAAGAGTGTGAGAAGCTTGAAAAGGAAATCGTGACATTGAGAGTTGAATTCAACAAGATCAGCAAGAACTTGAAAAGTTATGAAGTGTTAGAAAACATTCTCAACAGTCAAAGGCCATATAGTGACAAATTTGTACTAAGATACAAGAATGTTCATTTTGAGGAAGGTTCAAGATCCACGACAAAAGCAAGAGAACAAAAGAGTTATGCAAAAGTTCTCAAAGGAAGGAATCATGGTCAACAAGAATAAAAAATGAAAGAATACATAAGACCTTCTACATTCATGCAACAAAACATTTTCAATCATTGTGAAGGAAAAAACCAAAGAGAAGATCATGATCAACCAAGGTAGGAATTCAGAAGGACTACACCACAAAGAAGATCATTCACTCCTAGGTATGTAAGTTTCTTTTATGGTCATTGTTTTACTTGTACTTACTTTGAAAATAAAGTAGTAGATTGCAAGGCTTATGGAAGAAATGTTCAAGAAAGAAATTCTTATGTGACTCCACATAATATTGAATGTTACAAATGCCACAACTATGGACACATATCTGGAAATTGTAGAAGCATGATAGAGCCTCCCATGAAGGAAAAAATTGATTTCAGATACACAAAGGTTTGGAGAAGAAATGAAAAACAATAAGAGTAGGTAAATGAAAACCAGGTCCTAGAGATCATACTCACAATATTTACAATAATGAAAGATCATAATGAATTCACAGGCCAAGAGGAAGGTGTCAAAATTCAGGCAGAGGATGAAGAAGAAGATGTTAGAATTCAAGAAGATGATGAAAGGAATGTCAGAGTTTAGGAAGAGGATGAAAAGGAAGATGTCTCGACAACCAAAGAGGAAGATTACTCCACATCAGAGTGGTTACTTTTCTAAGCCAACTGACTTGGAGAATCTCAGTAAATATGAATATTTAACATGGGGAGTCTAAGTAGAAACTCTATGGATTAGATAATTATATTTCGAGTAGTCTGAAGTGTTTGCATATCTTGGAAAAGAAATTTCAGAATAGTTTGATAACAAAAATGCAAAATATGTTTTGATCAATTGTAGTATATGAGTCAACATTTTGTGCAGTTGAGTAGTAGAGTCATGAGTATAGATTGATTCATGAGATCTTTGATAGTTCTAAATAGACAGTAGATGAAAGCATAGTAACAATTGGAATGAGTGAAATCAAGAAGGAAAGCAGTAAAAGGCACAACATAAGCTATATTGTTAGAAGAAAGTATGGGCATTGATGTGAACTTGAAAAGCTATGAAGATTTGAAGTCAAGTAACTTTGAATGCTTTTTATATATCTCAGTGAATCACAAGAGGAAGCACCAATGGATAAGAAACACCAAAAGCATGGTATGTATAGAAATCCCACATTGATCTACACCACATCTTGCAGAGAATTCAAGGGAAGAGAAATCATCATAGAAAGAGATCGAGAAAGAAATATTAGAAGAATGAAGTTAGGGGGAGCGCATGAAGTCAGAGAAAGATTGTTTAGAGAAGGCATATCGACAAGGGGAACTACCCTCGTACCCATGATGTCAAAGGAGGAGAAAGAGAAATATCAGAAGAGAAAGGTTAGAAGCATGAAGATAGGGGGAGCAAATCCAAAGGGAGATACCCTTTGCCATTGATGTCAAATGGGGAGAGAAACATGAGGAGAGAAAGATCAAAATCATTGGTCAGGGGTAGAGTATGAGGGTTGCCATCAATGCCAAAAGGGGAGATTGTTGGACAATTGGTTGTCATTGATGTCAACAAATGTGATGGGTGTATTTGGAGAAGTCTCCAAAGTGGTCTGCTTATGGTGTAAATCTAAGATAGCCCTCACGAGAATAAAATTTGAAGAGGTCTACAAGAAACCCAGAGGTGTGGTCATGTGGCCCGAAGTTTACTAATGAAAATTAGGTTGAAGAATCCTTCAAGTGTATACAAAACCCTCAAAGATGGATAGTCTTTGTCATGCAATTTCCAATGGCACGTGATACGCCATGTAGTTCCTCAGATATGCTCTCATGAAGTTGGAAGCTCCGAAGAAGGGTTAAGAAGTCCCTAATTGGTTGCAAGTCATTAATGAAAGGGTAAAGTGGTTGTAACAAGAAAGTTCAAGAAGCCCTAACGTTAAGGAAATATGTTACTTGAAAAAATATAAATACACTGCAAAGAATCTCTCATTTGCCCATACACAAGTTCATTGAATATCTATCTAAGTGAGCAAGTGATTCTTATATGAGGTAACAAAGGAGATCTGAGGTGAATTTCAGAGGGAAGATGAAGTGAAGAAGGGAGAAATTCCAAGGGAGGATGAAGTCTTATGATGATGTGTTCTAAGGTATGCTATTTAAAGGTAATCTTACCATTTTCACTATAACTTTTTTTCTAGAATGATTCAGATAAATTAAATTGGAGGATGTTGATAAGACATGCCAAGGTACCTGAGACAAAAAATTCAGTTTTTGGTTCGTTGTACTTTTGGAGATACACTCTGTGGAAGATAGAGTTTTTGACTAGTCTTGAAATTAGTCTCAAACAGGTGTTCCAGGTAAAACAAACATAACTTCTTCATAGATGATCTAAATTCTGTGAGACCAATTGTAGTGGAAATAGAACAGTTTTTAGTATTTTGTGTGAGAGATTCAAAATTAGATATCAAATATTGAGCATGGGGCATGCTGTACAAGTTCACTCTCCAAAATAGGATAAAATTCATGAAGGTTTTCCATTTTCGCTATAACTTACGTTCTAAGAAGTTTCAAACCCTACAATTTTGAGGAGATGGAAGAAATATATTAGAGTATTGGTGGTTAAAATTTTAGACCTTAATTCATTATAGGTATAGAGTTATGCTTGTTGAAATTTTGGGTTTGTGACTAATCCAAAACTAGTCCCGTGAGACTGAGGTAAAGTTTGATTCTCTTGTTGTTGAAGTTAAGGAAGAGCTACAGGTCTGTAATCTTGTGTATCAGGTCAGCTAAAGGATAAAATGTATGTTTATGTGTTATTTTTTAGGCTTATGCTTATGTTGTTACGGTACATGCTTGAGGCATGTCATGGTAGTGATTGTGCATGGTACACCTTGGTGATGGTATGCTACATTGTTAGGTACATGGTTTATGGATGTTGACACATGCTTGAGGCACATGGTTTATGGATGTCGACACATGTTTGAGGCACATGGTTTGAGGTACATCTTGGTTACTTGTTGATTATGTGATGGTCATGCCTTTGGTACCATGTTGAGGCATTGGTATATGTTTGAGGCACATCATTGGTGCATGGTGTGAGACATATTCTTGGTACATGTATGAGGTGCATGCCTTGGTGATGTTGGTAGATGTTGAGGTACACCTTAGTGATGTTATGGTACATTGATTAGTAACACATCTTGGCTATATTGGTATCTTGGTATTGTGTTTATCTTGGTTATGCTTGAGGCACTTCATTGGTGATATCTTATGGTGTATATCATGATTGAGACATATTGTGAGTGATATGGTATATGGTTGATGTACATGGTATGGTACATGGTTGACGTACATGGTATGGTATAGGTTGATGTTCATGGTTGGTGGTTGATGTACATGGTATGGTGATGGTTTTGGTATCCATGTGAGTGGATCTGGTTACAATTGGTTGTTGATGGTATATCAATGACAATGATAGGTACAAGTTGATGTGACATAGTGACAATGATTACTTGATGTGACAATGACAATGACGTGTTGATGTGACAGTGACAATGACAGTGATGGGTTGATGTGATAGTGATAGGTTGGTTATAGGTTGATCAGTGGTAGTGACAGTGAGTCTACACTTATATTTTAGGGTGACATGATGGGGAAAGGAAAGGAGGTTGTAGCCTCCTTCCAGTTGGTTCCAAAGAACTCAGGGATTTGGTGCTTCCTTCAGGTTGGTGCCTATAAATCAGGGGGTTGTAGCCTCCTTCATGTTGCTGTCGGAGAACTCAGGGAGTTGGTGCTTGTAAATCAAGGGGTTGGTGCCTCCTTCCAGTTGGTGTTGGAGAATTTGAAAGTTGGTGTTTCCTATGAATGTATTCTTTATATATATAAGAAAGCATTATGTGTTTTTCTCCCATTTGGGTTTCCACATAAATTCTGGTGTATTGTGTATCTGATGTGATATTGTTGAATTGTATTGCTTATGGTTATATGCTCGTGATATATTGAAAGCAATCATAAATGATATATTGTTGATAAAGTTGAAGATTATATACTGTGATTGAAAGTGGTAAAAAATGCTCATACTAATTCACCCCCTCTCCCCTCTCAATATTCCACCAGAAATGTGTAATGTGGGTAACCCTTATAAATGAAAATGAAAAAAAAGTTGAAATCTATAATATAGAAAAAGAAGATTAAAGAAAGTGAAGTTTTAATTATCACAATGTAATATGTGTGTGTGTGTGTGTGCGCGCGCGCGCACACGTGCAAATGTTAGTTCAATGGGTTGATATTCCGTGGAAGATGGAGAGATGGTGTGAGGTTTCCTTGGAGAATACATACATACATACATTATTGGCTGCTATTGTGGTTGTTGGTTGAAGTGCCCTGCATTGGAGGAATCCCATGAGGTTTTCTCTGTGTGTGTGTGTGTGTACACACACACACACACACACACACAGAGCGCTCCAAGGAAAGCCTTGTGAAAAACCTAATGGATGCTTCCCTACATTTGTAAATTACATCCCTAGTAAACTTGTTGACATAGACGTGTGTCTGTAATCCAAGGGAATTGAATTAGGCACTATTACTAGTACGAAACTAGCCAAATGCTCAACAATATTAATGACGGCCACTTAAACTACATATATAATTATATGCAACTCACTATATACAATATGAGTGGACCTAATGGTTAAGAACACGTGTTTCCTCCTAAGAGGCCACAAGTTCAAATCTAGAGGGGGGTAGGGTATGTATACCTCCATAGACTTTAGTAGTCTTTAGCATGGAGGGAGTCCCTTGTCCCACAAACAAGGCGGTATCGACCTTAAAATTAGTTTATTATTATTATTATATATGAGATGTATAACTTAAAAAAACATATTATAATAGTATTAATAACTACTTAATCTATTTTAAAATAGATCTTTTAAATATTAAAAAAATTATATTTATTTTTTTATCCATCTTAATTTTTCATAAATTAAATTAAAATAAACTTAAAATAATTATATATAGAGAGAGATATATCTCTCTATGTATATATGTATAGATATACTCTTTCTCTCTCTCTCTCTCTCTATATGGATATACATCTTTCTTTCTCTCTCTCTCTCTCTCTCTCTCTCTCTCTCTCTATATATATATAACTATACTCTATCTTTCTCTCTCTCTCTCTAGAGAGAGAGAGAGAGAGAGCTCTAAGGAAAACCTTGTGAAAAAACTAATGGATGCTTCCCTATATTTGTAAGTGACATCCCTAGTAAACTTGTGAAAAAACTAATGGATGTTTCCCTACATTTGTAAATGACATCCCTAGTAAACTTGTTGACATAGACGCATGTCTCTAATCTAGGGGATTTGAATTGTGCACCAATACTAGTACAAAACTAGCCAAATGCTCAACAATATTAATGATGACCACTTAAACTACATATATAATTATATGCAACTCACTATATACAATATGAATGTGCCTAATAGTTAAGAACATGTGTTTCATCCTAAGAGGTCACAAGTTCAAATCTAAATAGGGTAAAATATATGTACCTCCATAGACTTTAACAATGTTTAGGTTTATAAACCATACCATCCTAAAATAAAATAACTACTTAATCTATTTTAAAATAAATCTTTTAAATATTAAAAAAATCATATTTAACTGTTTTATCTATTTTAATTTTTCATAGATTAAATTAAAATAAACAAATAAAAATATCATCATACATGTTAATTCCAATTCTATCACAACATTTGATTTAAATTAAAGAAACTATTTACTTAAAAATAAATAAGCTAAATTAAAATAAACAAATAAAAATATCATCATAAATGTTAATTCCAATTCTATCACAACATTTGATTTAAATTAAAGAAACTATTTACTTAAAAATAAATAAGTTAAAGCAACTATTTGACAACATCTGATTTAAATTAAAGAAATTATTTACTTAAAAATAAATAAGTTAAAGAAACTATTTGACTCGTCTTATAAGGAACGAAGGCATAACCTTGTGTTAGATCACACAACCTTTCCATGCCTTGCTCGAATTTCTATTGATTCTACAATTTCATCTATTGTGATGGCGACGCTTTTGAATATATACATAAATTTTAGAAATTGCGATGGAATAAGTAACTTTAGGAGATGCTTGCTTGCATGGCAAGCAAGTAGACCACCATTTTATTGGTGGGGATGTTGAACAAACGAATCATAAAAGTAGATGCATAAAGTTTTGTCGTTTTTACATTTATAAATGTGATTTTGGAAAAGAAAATATTTAAATAATTAAAAAATAATTTTAAGAAAATTATATTATAACTTGGTTTAAGAAAAAGTATATATATATATATAAAAGATGGTAACATTTATTATAATTTAGTGGTCAATTAAGAGTGAGGATATTTATTATTGGTTGCTATGTATGAATGTACACTCACTTATCACTACTATTTAAGGAAAACAATATCGTTATTTATGGAAAACAACTACGTGAAATAATCAATCTGTAAGAGGTAGACTTTCATTCTTCTTAAATGTTTTTGGGTCTTTAATCACTCATCACCATTATTTAAGGAAAACAATACCATTATTTATGGAAAATAACGTCACCTGAAATAATTAATTTGTAAGGGGGTAGACTTTCATTCTTCCTAAATGCTTTTGGGTCTTTAACCATTACCCTCTTATGTTTGAGGAAGACAAACTCTTAACCAATTAAAAATAGTTTTAGATCTTATCCCATAACTAAAAGGCAATTTCAACCTAAATAGTAATAAAAAAAAAACCAATATATACGGTATATACAGTTTTCCAAATTTTCACATTCCCTTTTAATCATCAATACTGCTTTTTAATCATCACTACTGCTTTTTAATGGAATCATTTATTTTCCATTACTTTTTAATGGAATCATTTATTTTCCATTAATATATCTAGACTACTTTCAATGCAATTTATTAACATTTAACCTTCATCCAACATAGAACTAAAAACTACCTCTAACTAAAAAAACAAATATAAAAATCCAACTCTATCATGATCGAACTTTAAATGGTAAAAGCGGTTGGCACTCTAAAGATGAGAGGTTCATAGAATAAAAATATTTAATATCTATCTTAATAATACATTCGTAAATAACCATTTTTTATTTTAAATGGAGTAAATTCTAGAATGTTTTAATTAATTAATTTATGGATTTTCCAATATATTGTGATGTGGATGATAACAACCACATGGATTGATTAAAGAAAGAAACGTAGCAATTACACGCAATCCGATTCGATGCGTACGTCGGCCATGAGGAATATGTGGTGGCAGACTTAGACTTAGATGGCAAGAATGGAAGACTTGGACTTTCATTAGCTGTGTTCTCACTTATATATTTAAGTGAAAGGCGAGGAGGCCAAAATGGTTGTAACCACCCTATGGAATGGAATTATTATTCCTATTATTATTATATACAAAAGTCTTCTTCCTACCGCAATCACACATATAATTTGATAATGCCTTTCAAAACCTTCACTTCAATTCTAATTATAGTTACTGCGGCCTGCCCAAGGTTCGAATATTCCATTTCAATTTGGATCAATCTTTACATCCATCACTCAACGTGAATTGAGGGATCGGGTCACGTGGGTTTGGTCACATGTAGGATTAACCCCAACCGAGGGGGCTTGGCGTGAGAAGGAAGTAAGCAAGCACTATAAAGGGCAGGCAAAGGATGTTGTTATGGAGGGAGAGGAGAGCTCATAGAGCTTACGCTTGAGTCCACAGCCCCGCAAAAGCCCCCCTGGGGCGAGGGGCATCCTGCGTCCGCCATTTTCATCTGGATATCTGTATAGAACTCTGTGTTTTTGCTTCGGATTTCGAAATTTGAATTTTGCCCAACCTGTTTTCTGAGCCCAACACGGCTCAATTTGGCATAAAAATATGAGCTCACATGATTTAACTGCTACCGATCCGTTTTCTCGCTACGAAATTATAGATCCAGAAGCTGCAGAAATCCTGAGTCGTAACATGGCTGTAATGCGCTTGGAAGCGCCCGTGAAGGCCACACAGACGGATCGTATCGAAACAGGAAATAACGGTATTCGTGGGGGAGGAGAAGCGAAGAAGAAGAAATCTCTTGCTCCTCCTCCGACAAGGCTTCTGAAGCAACAGTCATGGTCGACTGAATCGTGTAGGGAGGAGGCTTGGATTCGAAAGAAGGATCGGCAATCCAAACTCAGAAAGTCCAAGAGCCTTACTGATGAGGACGTGGATGAACTCAGGGGATGCATCGATCTCGGATTTGGTTTTGGGTTTGATTCTGAAGAAGAAGGCGACCATAAATTGTGTGATACTCTGCCGGCTCTCTATTTCTATTATGCGGTTAACAAGCACTACAACGACTCTAAATTCAAGTCCTCGCCTTCGCCTTCACCGCCTTCTTCTTCTTCTTCTTCATGTGACGAGAACCCCCCACAAGGCCAGGATTTGGATCCATGGATAATCTCCAGTCCAGGTAGCAGCACATATCTTTCTTTGTTTTTCTATTCTCTCTCTCTCTGTTTTTATATATTCTTGAAAATCCGGTCGGTGTTAAAACGAATCATGTTTCCTGTAGATTTTTGGGCTATTATTACGTGCAGACCTATACTTGAAAATTTATTAGATTTTAAAGTCATGAATTTATAGTTTACAAATCTTCAAAATTAGTAGTTTTTGCAGTCTCTAGAGATCTCTATTGACTTATAATATCTCTTTATTATTGTGTAAGAGGTTCGTTTCATGCCCCCTTATTAGGCTATTGTATGGAATTATGCATTCCAGGGGTTAGTCTCGCCTTTATTACATCTCTTCAAGAATTGGTTTTCCCTTTATCATACTGCGGATTTCTGGCCCTTCTTATAGTCAGATCTAAAAAGAGGATTTTAAGGTCGTTTGTTACCCTGACCCTTACCGCTTGACTTGTTCTCTGGGGCCGAAGCCATTGGAAACGTGGATTTATCCTATGGTAAACAGGCAACGGAATGTGGATGAGCCTTATCCCCTGCAGTTCTCTGCACTACCACTTAGCTGTTTACGTGCTGTGGATTCATTTATTGTTTTTGAAAAGGCGGACTAATTGGCCTTTAGCATTCATCCCCTTATGGATACTTGGATACTGTTATGGTTGAAAATTCATAAGCAGCTGGTGCAGACCTCCTAAGCCATGGTGAGAATGTGAGTGCCTAACAAGCATGGATTTAAATTTAATTCCTGAGATTGACCAGCTCAAAATTGAGTAAACCTTACTGTGTACAGTGTACATGTTCTTGAGTATATATAGTTTTTAGCAGTGATTTTGTTTGTAAATGCTAAATCCAGAAAAAAACATTAGGAAATGTTGCAGTAGGTACCCCAGCAGCCTTAGATCAAATTTCTAATCTTATCCCTTTGTCTTGATTTATAGTTTTTAGATGAATGAAGTTCGATGCCTCTTTTCTCTTGAACCGCTTTTCTAAACTTCTTATCTTAGTTGCCATATTATGTATTCAGTCTGAAACTTTACATCTTATAGGGATTAGAATAGTATAGCTTTGAAATTCTTGTTCATAACAATTATGATTGTTTTATTAGAGGCTGAGTATCTATTTGAAGAAAGATTTCTGAACATGTAGAATGATTATTTGTCTTGCCTTCTTACAAAGATTTAAATGAGTTATTTCTATGCTAAAAGTTCTTATTGTAAATTTGTGCTACAGGTGACAATCCTCAGCTTGTCAAAACAAGATTGAGGCACTGGGCTCAGGTTGTTGCTTGCTCGGTCCGCCAATGTTGTTGAGATCCACTCGCCTGAATTTATTGATCTACTGTGCCTTTAACTTCACAAGTGAGAAATGTTTTTGGTTTTGCCATGCCTCTGGTGTAGTTTATTGGGTCCAATTTATTGTTTGAAGCCTTAATTTTTCTTTAGTCATTTTGCTTTTGTATTGGTACATGAATGACCCTAGGATCATGATTTGCCTGCCAAGTTTTTCCTATAGTTTGACACATTTTTCTCTTGTTAATCACATTGGAGAGCAGTTCAACATGGTAATGGCAATGGAATTTTAAAACTGTCTTATATTACAAAATAACTAAAATCACACAAGGTACGATAAGAACCTTACAAAATCACATGAGGTATAATAGAGAACCTTGCCAAAATTACATCAGGTATAATAAAGAACCTTACTTTCCTTGCATACACAGGTCAGGAGAGCAAGCATGTTTGACGGAGTCCCATAGTCTGCATCCCTGACATACTTCCTAAGAATGGCAATGGAGTTCCTGTCAAACTGCTGTAAGCTAGATAGGTGCTGTCTTATTTTACTATTTATACAAGTAAGCACTGGAAGAGATTTATTGCTTGTCATTTGTCAAATCGTGGTATGCTTGCAGAGTCTGGACAGATTAAACTAAACTGCTTCTTTTCAATCTTTTTGCAAGTTGTACATTATCAATTGTGCAAATACAGCAATGAGTCGAATATGTGGGGCTCAAATGTGTTTTTGTCATTTATCTTGTTGAATGGCTTCCATTTGTGTATATTCACATAAGAGACAGGTTGCGCATGGCTATATCTTTCCAGTTGAAAAGATAAAGGCATCATATCTGAAAGGGGCAAAGTTGAAGATTGAATTTGGATTCACAATCAGGGAAGTACAATAGTACCTGAAGGAATCAATCATCAGGATTGTGTTATGACAGTACTGATAGGTGCATTGTTTAAGTGAGCTTCTGATCAATGAATGACTGGAATTCAGGTGGTTAGAATACAAAAGCAAAGCCTGAGCTGTCTGTTAAGGGTGTAGTTTGCGAGGGCAAAAGCTTAATTGGGGTGTGGATGTCAGTTTAGGGGAGTAACAAGCATGGCTGAGGGGGAGGGCAAGTTATTGAGATTGACATGGGGTTTGCGTTGACCTGATAAATAAGCTTTTCCAGGTCACAGGAAATGGCATGGTGCTGAAGCAATATAAAATGCAAGTTGACGTATATACTGCTACAAGCCCTGAAATATCGAAACACTAAGAACAATGCAAATGCAGGGTACGAGTATATTGTGCTAAGAAAGTTAAAACACTAACAACTAGACCAAATTCAAACTGAGGAATATGACTTTGAAGATGATAATGCCTATTAAAGGCGAACAAGCAGCTTGAAACAGGCTTGGAATTTGATGGCAAATGTTTACAGAAATATGAAACAGGAAACAAGACGGGAAATGGTGATGGAATGAGAAACCAAAGTCAAAGGTCTTCAGCTATAAGAAATACCTTGTAGAACCTAGGGCCCTTAGGCCTCGTCCCAATTCCCCCCTGGGTATACAAAATATAAATAAATGAGCAAATGTCAAATACAAAAAGCAAACTTATTCATAAATGATAAAAAACATAAACCATATCATGACATATTTCAGAAGATAAAATTATGAATTGTGCAGTTTGAAGCAAAATGAAAGATTGCATTAGCTAAAGAAATTGCAGTCAAGATTCAAAACCGAGTCCACATTAAAAAAATAATTACATATTACCAAGTTTCAAATGACAAACTTTACAAGTCCAGGTCAACGGCATTCTTCGTATAGAAACAGGTTTATGGAGAAATGTGTTTTTTGGGCCTGAGAATTGCTGCAAATGACGTCAGTTTTGGACGCTGTTTCCCTTGAAAAACCATTGCTCGACTGTCTCTTTCAAAAACGCTACCCTGCCATGTTGTTTCTGGTAACATAGTTTGGCAAATCACCCGGGCTCTGAAAGATTTAAAAAATTTCAATTTCAGTTTCATAAAATAGACCAACCATCAAGATGATGGATTGGTGTAAATAGAAAATCATGAGTAGGACAATATACTAACCTCTTTATTAAGTTATTCCTATGATGAAATAAATCCTTTTAAGTTTCTAAATAAAATCTTTGGGAGGATGCTGTGTAAAATCCAACTAGTAGACACAAAACAATATGGGTGTGCGAGACTATATTTGTCAAAATTTTGAACAGGAACAAATTTCTTCAACTGTTTGCACCCAAGTGATATCGTGTACCTGTAATTTATACAAAATGGACAGTCATTATCCTCAACACAATGTGATTCATCTGTCCCTGCAATCTTTGAAAGCGCCCGCATGCGTTCCAACTCACCAACTCCACTGAAATTACTTCACCATTAACAGGAACAAGTTTCTTCAACTGTTTTGTTAAAGTAAATGTGTTTTGTCCAGCACCCCATGTTATATCGTGTACCTGCAATTTATACAAATGGAGAGTCACTATCCTCAGCACAATGCGATTCATCTGACCCTGCAATCTTTGAAAGCGTCTGCATGCATTCCAACTCACAAGTTGCTATCCACTGAAATCACTTCACCGTTAACATTTTAATTAGTTGAAAGTTGAAACAATCATTTTAAAAACATACCGGATTGTAAATGCACCATGCAAATTATGTTTGAATAGAATGCAGGGATATTGTAAGAGCTGACATAAATTCATGTTGCCTATGTTTCACACTGAAAGTCATCTAGGTCATCTAGGTATAGGTCATCTAGGTATGTAACTCCTGAACGTGGATTCAATTGAAGTACATAAATGAAAGGTTTTCTCAAAGTCCTTTAAGTCCTTTATATATAAGCGACTCTCCACTGGGCACTTACCACCACTATGCAGGCTGTGGTGATTATGATATAGAAATAGATCTTAGAACATCAAATCACTCCCTTTCATATATATATATATATTTTGTGGTTTGTCTTTATTTGGCTCTTAAAATATGATATTACTATTAGTTAAGTAAGTAATATATTTATTTTTACAACCATATGATATTAATATTACTATTAGTACTGTAGGTAAGATGTATATATATTGGGTTGTTTTTATTTGGCTTTTAATATATGATATTACTATTAGTAGTTAGGTAAGATGTATATATATTGTTTTGTTTTTATTTGGCTTTTAATATATGATATATTATTATTAGTTAAGTAAGATATATATTTTTACAAACATATGATATCACTATACCTTTTGTCAGCTGCCTATTTGACCTTTACCTTTACTCTCAACAGCTAACCACCTTATACCTTTTGTCAGCTGCCTATTTGACCTTTACCTTTACTCTCAACAGCTAACCACCTCCTAACCTTACTACTTACCTTTGGACATGCCCTAAACAGCACAGCCTTCCACTGGCTTACCATAGAGCTACCGTCTTCCAGCCAAGCATTCACTATTAGTAGTTAAGTAACATGTATATATTTTACAACCAACATATGATGATGGAAGTGTTTGTTATGTGACTTAGATTTGAAATTTTTATCAAATACAAGATTTCTAAGAATATATATAAAATCCTCGAGTATATAAAAATATCATTAAGATATGACAACACATTAAGATTCACTATTAGTAGTTAAGTAACATGTATATATTTTACAACCAACATATGATGATGGAAGTGTTTGTTATGTGATTTAGATTTGAAATTTTTATCAAATACAAGATTTTTAAGAATATATATAAAATCCTCTTTACTTGAGTATATAAAAATATCATTAAGATATGACAACACATTAAGATTGATCATTTTATGGAAGGAATTCACTCGCACTGAATACAATAAACTCCACACCTCTCATAAAGAGGTCTTCATAATATGTTGATGGAAGTGTTTGTTATGTATCTTATATTTGAAAATTTTATCAAATACATTATATCCAAGAGTATATAAAAATATCCTTAAGATATGACTGACACCACATTAACACATTACGATTGATCATTTTATAGAAGGAATTCACTCGCTCTGAATACAATAAACTCCACACCCCTCATAAGGAGGTCTTCATCCTTATTTATAAGGAACAATAAAACTTTAATCATAACCATCGTTTAATTACTTAGTCGACTTTTTTTATGAGGTCCCATTACATTTATTCAATACTAACTACCATAGTGGGTCTTATTTAATAATAACAAGTATGGTGAACCTAGTCCATCTTACATTCAATGACCTCCATTATTATTACTTTACTATGGGCCCTTTGGCCCCCACTACACCTCTAGGAGGATCCCAACATTCCACCCCTCTTAGTAAAGCGTTTCCCTCAATGCTTGTTGTAAGGAGGTGCAACCATAAACTAGGATCCTATGGATGCGTGTTGACTGCAATGTTGAAGTAAGCCAAAGAACTAGGGTTTTATGTATGAGTGCTAGCCACCAAGCTAAAATAGTCCAACAAATTCCACCATAAACTTGGGTGGGACCTAAGTTTTAATCGGCATGTTGAAGTAGTTAGTGTCCCATGTGCAAGTACCAACTTCAATACTGAAGTAATCCAAGGAGCTCATCCATAAACTCAAGTCCAAGGTGAAAGAGCTCATGTTGACTCCCCACTGGATATACTTGAGCTCAATCCCTAGTTGAGAATGATGCTTCAAATGCTTAACACGATCATGTGGATCCAAATGTATAGATTTGACCATGTCAAAAAACTTGTCCACATAAGTGCAAAAAGTCGGATGTGGATTTAGAACGCACACTACTATTGGAGATTAGACAAGTTAAAAACTAGGAGTTATAACTAGCTCTTGACTTTCGTCCATTATGTTCTTTACATAAGGTAGAGTAGAATAATCAAATAGAAGGTGAAAGTAGTCATTCCACAAACGACAACTATCAATGTACTAGTCATCACAAGCATCCTCTAAGTCATACTAGACATATCTTTCTCGACTATACTCTTCATTGATGAAAGGATCCACGGTACCAATAATATGGGTAATACGGGTCTCCTTAAATTTATTATCTCTGTCATATCTTGGTATCCCTTGTACCAATTTGAGCTTTTTTCACCAACATTCATTCCTCCAATGGCATGTTCCACTACATTGCCATTATTCACATACGTTAGGGTTTGAGAGTGAAAATTTGCAAGGGTTGTAATGCACTTGACATTGATCGAAAGCATAACATATAATATGTCAAATCAAAGCTCCAAAAATATTCTTTCCAATGGTGTTGGTCTTGTGAAATTTGAGCACCTTGTCAAAATATATCTACTTTATAGTCCACACGGTTGCTACAAAAAGCCCTAAAATAATTGATTTAAAATCAATGATATATTCACTTCTTGAACTTTGACTTGGATGCTTTTGTTTTTGAAATTGGGTGATTTTCCTAGAGAAAGTGAGATATGCACCTGGTTTCTTAAATTCTATTCATAAAGATACATGAATTGATATGAGTGTTGCGACCCTCTTTTCCCCTATGAAACCTACAAAATAAGAAAAAATTTTATTTTTTTGTTCTAAGAAATATCTCTAATACCACTTGTTATGTACCTTAGATTTGAAAATTCTATCACATACAAAGTATTCAAGATTACATATAAAATCTCATTTACTTGATTATATAAAAATACCTTTAAAATCTCCTTTACTTGATTATATAAAAATACCCTTAAAAGATGGCAACAACTTACAATTGATCATTTATGAAGAAATCCACTCATGTTCACTTGTTTCTTAAAATTAGGTGACCTCTTAATGAACTAAGCATCAAATACAATCAACTCTACACCTTTCATAAGATGACTCCATCTTTATTTATAACGAAGGCCATTTATAACTAAGGACCCATCACAAAGTATGGCTACCAATCTGTTTTGTTCCTCTGACTCTGTCCCACCTGACTGTATATAGTGGGGTTTCGGTGGTCCCATGGGGCATACCATGAACTCTCTGCCCGATTTTACCCCGTTCCCTACTGACGAAAGCTATTGGAACCAGGAGGGACTTTTGGAACAGATCGAGTCCCTGATTCACAGTGCGTCGACTCTTCCCTCCAAAAACTTTTCAAATCTTGCCTCCTCTGTTCCGGAGCTACCTGCTTTAACTAGACCCCTTTCCCTCACTAATGCTCCCTCAACGAGCTTTCCAGTGAGCGATCCTCTATTAGCAAACAGGCTCCCTCCTGATCTACTCTCTCCTACCCTACCAGGAATCCAACATGCTAATCACCCTTCCCACCGAGCTGCTCCCTCTGGACGCAAAACCTGGAAAGCAAACAAAAAAACAAGGCGTTTAGTTCTGGGAGACGGAGTAGGACTAGAAAGTTTGTGTGAGATGTCCACCTGTTCTCTGGTCGGACGAATATCTTATAAAAGTCTGCGCACTCCTCCCTTAGAGGATTGGATCAAGCACAACTGGTCTCCGCTGCTTGGTTATTGTCCTGAAGTCCTATACCTACAAAATGGTTGGCTCTGTTTTCACTGTAGAAATCCGGACGATGCCTCGTTGCTCATTTCATCCTGTTGGGTCTATGGAGGAAGCAGTCTGATGCTCAAACGATGGCGCCTGGCCTTCAATCCCGACTTAGAATACTTCCAGTTTCGTCATCTCTGGGTGCTGCTTCCGGGACTTCCTCTTCATTTCTGGAACGAGGAAGCTCTCTATGCGATCGGAAATTCCTTGGGGAAGCTGATCTCACTAGACACCTCTCCTCGTTCGGGCTCTTCTAGACTTTTGGGCAGGTTACTGGTTGAGATGGACATTACCACAGGTTTGCCGGAAACTCTCGAGATTGAATGGAGAGGGAGGAAGATCCTACAGCCGCTGGACTATCTCGGGATTCCATTCAGATGCAACAGGTGCCGGGAGACTGGACATCTGCGCCGACAGTGTCCTGGTAAGTCAAAATCTTCCCCTCTGGATGACTCAGAAGACTTATTTCTAAACCCGCCAGAATACCCAGCACCAGACCCTTCCCTTGATTTTTTAGGTATTCCCCATCCCCCTTGCACACTCTCCCCCTCTGAACACTCGGTTCCCTTGACCAAACTTGCACACATCTGCCCAAAACTCTTTAACACTCTCACTGATACAGAAAAGCAAAGAGTTAAAGACTATACCTGGCTCGTCCCTTCGTCCCATCCTGAACCCCCTCCTCCCGAAGTTGAACAGTCTGAACCGACTTTCCCAGCTCCTTCCAGAGGCAGTACTCTCCACACCACCACGAGTATTTCCCCTCCTCCACCTGGTTCTTCCATTCTGCCATCTCAACTGGTCGACCCCGCTCCCTCCCCTGAAACTATTGTTGAACCTTTGATCCTCCCGGGATACATTCAACCTGTGGAGGACGATACTCCCCTCCTGGATTCGCTGAGTTCTACATCCACTATTCCTTTTACCCCTGATTCAGCCACACTGATTCCTCTATTTCGTGGTAAAGAATGTATTGCATCCAAACCTGAAGCGGGACAGACATCCAACTCTCACTCCGATACACATTCAAAATCCTTTGCCTGGTCGAGAGGACTGGGAACTGAGCTCTCACCTCTACAGACGAGGAGCGCTAGAAAAAAGAAAGAAGGCTCCGTCACACAACTCTCAGTCTCGGGGGAACAATCACTGGATGGAAAGGCACTTAGAGCAATGAAAGCCATTGCCAGATCCAAATAATGAAATTACTCTCACTGAATATACGAGGGATCGGAGGCACCCTCAAAGCTGCCTCCTTCCGTGATCTTCTGGTACACACACACCCCGATGTTATTTTTCTACAGGAAACTCTATCTGCTGACCAAACTGCCAGAGACTTCATACACAGCTTCCGTCCCCATTGGATCTCAGCCGCTCTATGTTCTATTGGTCTGTCCGGAGGTTCGCTGGTGGCTTGGGATCCAGCTATCTTCGAGCTTCGTTCCTTCTTAACCTGTGGCGGCATCTTATGTTTGGGTAAAAGTCTAGAAACAAATCAGGATTTGGCTCTTTTGAATGTATATGGGCCTTGTCTTGCCCGACCACAATTTTGGACACAGTTAGCACAGAGTGGCATCCTCGCCCTTCCGAACCTCATCTTGGGTGGTGACCTCAATATCACCCTTTCATCGGACGAGCATTGGGGCTCCGCCTCCTTATCTGGATCGGGCAGCAACCTATACAGGGATATTTTTAATTCTTTCAACTTAGTAGACGTCCAGCCTATCAAGCTGCTCCCCACCTGGCGCAATGGGAGAAGAGGCGCGGCTGCCATTGCTAAAAGGCTAGACCGCTTTCTCATTTCTGAAACCTTTTACTCTACCACTGTCTCCCCGTTCTCCGGCGTAACACTGCCTTTCATCTCTGATCACGCGGCCATTACTCTCACTATGACTCCTATCGCCCGCTTAAAGCCCTATCCATTCAAATACAATCAGCACTGGGTGGACTCCGCTGATTTTTCGGTTTTGGTTCACACAGTTTGGAACGACCCTCGGTTTCTGGGCGAAACAAATCCGCAGTCGCGTCTTGTATTGAAACTATCCTTTCTTAAA
This sequence comes from Picea sitchensis, assembly GCA_010110895.2. Lineage (NCBI taxonomy): Eukaryota > Viridiplantae > Streptophyta > Pinopsida > Pinales > Pinaceae > Picea > Picea sitchensis. Next base: position 89,830 of record SNQJ01S0037554.1, on the reverse strand, counting down.
GCCCATACCAAACGATGGTTTAAACAGAAACTATACGCCGAGGGCTTAGCCTTATTTCAGCTGGAGCGTGAGATCACTGAAATTATAACCCATTCTTCATCGGTGACACTTTCTCCTGCAGAGGAGGCCACTTTAATCGAAAAAGAGGAGAAACAGAAATCCATTCTACTCGAAGAGGAAAAAAGATGGCGCCTTAGAAGCAGGGCGACTTGGCTAAAATGGGGCGACTCAAACTCCAAATTCTTCCATAAACTGGCAAATCTTAATAGAAATAAAAAACATATCTGGTCTATTGAACAGGGGAATGATGGGCCAATCCGAGGACAGGAGGCACTCAAGATGGCAGCGTCCACTCATTTTGAACAGCTATACAAATCCAACAGCGAAGC
>SNQJ01S0037554.1:35307-57170 GCA_010110895.2 Picea sitchensis | reverse complement strand
GAATGAACGAAACTGTCCGCAAAGGGAACAACAATCGCAACAAAGGGAACAAGAGATGTTACGTTGAATGAATGACAATGCCCGCAAAGGGAACAACAATCGAAACAAAGGGAACGACAGTTGTTACATTCGAAGAAGATGACGATGCTGTTCAAATTTAACCATCTAATTAAGTAATTGGATACCTCCCACAATTTTTTTTTTGTTTCAGCTAATCTAGGATTGATTAGTCATCAACTAAATTCATTTAATTTTATGGGTAGGTTTATCCAATGATCGGGGAATACAATATATTGGATGGTTTACGGTGTCATGCATTCATTTCTATTTACTACAGTTATATCTGTGCATTCTTTAGTGCAGTTGCTCGACTTTTTGCTGCGGAACATAACATATTCATCTGTTGTATAAAACAAGGTTTATATTTGATGGATTTTTCAAAGTGAAACAAGAGAAATTTGAAGTTTGAATAAGGAACAAACAAGAGTGCCAATTATATTTCATTCCAGTCATCCTTTCAATTTTTTGTTCTCCAAAGCTCTTTATAGTGACTTTCCTAGAAAGTAAAAACTTAAAACTCAATCAAATATTTAAAGAAAAATATATACAATATGTACAGTGCTGGAAAAGAACAATTTCATGGAGCTAAAGTTGTTGGGTTACCTTCCCAGCCAGCTAAAATATGAACAGTAGGATCATTACTTACTTCTTGGAAAAATAATTCTTTTGAAAGCGATTGATGGTAGAGTCGTAGCCGATATCCATTTACTAGAAAAGGAGAACCAGACCCTTCGATGGTAACTAAAGTGACAATGCCATTATCATGGAATTCCTTTATTTCATACGACCCCAGCCACCTTGTCTACAATTTCCCAGGAAAATCCTGAAATATGGAATCATAGAGAAGCACCCTTTTGTTCCTGAGATTACACTTAAGTATGAGAAGTGTAATGTCAAGGCATCATAAATATAAAGGTTGATTTTAAGAAGTGATTTTTCTTTCAATAATTATATAAGATTTAATTCCTCAAATGAAAATAAAAACATAACAATTAAGAGGCCATAATTTTTTGTCCGAGTCGATTTATGAAATCAGGTGAGTTAAGAGAAACTTACAAAACTATTAAACAAAACAAGGCGTAAATGCAGAGATGAATCTTATCCTTTTCACAATAGAAGAAAAGAAAGCATGTACTCTTGAAAGGATATAATATTTAGTTATCAAAGTAGCTTACAAGTCTTGTATTTACTGACAACAAATACAGAGGAAAAACTGCTTTCTTAATGAATAACCGGTTTGGTGTGATTACAGTAGTTGTGTTACTAAATTGTAAACACTCACTTATCAAAGAGACAATTAAAGAAACAAAAAATATGGAGTACAAAGGGGAAACACAACTTAGACTGCACAAAGATTGGAATCTCTGTCTGCGCTTGTATTAATTCTCACAAAGGAGATTTTCTCTTAATTACATTCAGTAAGAAGAGGCCATTTGTTCAATCTTTGAAACATGTATTTATACAAAAGGTTCTTAATCCTAAATGGTTGGAATTCTCCTTATTTATAAAATATTAAAATTACAAAATGTAAAATTTGAAACGCTTCACTTACATCTCTCTTGTCTCTTCCCTATGTTGGTGGAGGCATTTTTCCTTCTTTCTCTCCATATTAGAAAAAACCGGTCTTCTAATCATGATCTGTACAAATGATGTGTACAATTTATCTCATTAGTTCTCGGAAGTGCTGCCTTTTCCTTGCTCAACACATCTGACACATATACCCACAAATTGTACCACCAATCTAGATGGCTTTGTTAAATCGTTTGCCTCAAACATATATAATTTATTTTCTATCTAGATGCCATTTTGTTAAATCGCTTTGCCTCAAACATATATATAATTTATTTTCAAGGTAAATTTTCCTTCCATTCTCCCATCTTCTAAAACTATAGATTTGAAGCTGCAAGAGGGCTTCACTAAATCCACTCATCTATTTGAGGAATTGTTCATTTTAATTGCAAGATTCTGAGCCTCTTCCTTGTTTGTCTTGATATTAAGTTGATGATTTTCTGTATCAACTTGTCCCAAGACTTCAGATATATTATCTTTTCCGAGGCCTAATGACTCTTTGTCGAGTGAATGAAAAGTTTCTTCACAATCCTTCTTCACTTCCTTAGCCATTCTTTTACTTTCAACTATGTTAGTCTCCCAGGTCCTTAGTATAATATCGCCTCTGATTTGTTCCAAGGGAGACAATATGGATACCATAGATACTCCTTCTCTTGCCGACGCCACAACTGCTTCTTGGAAAGTGGTCCGAGCAACAATAGCCTCTCTCTCCTTTAAACCAATGTTATTTAACGATTGGTTGACTACCCGAAAATGGTTTTGGACAGATTCTACCTTAGTGAAAAGGATTTGCTGTGATGATCCCATCTTCTCACGCACCTCCAATGCCTTCATTTGGAAAACTATAATATCTACAACTATATTTTCAGTCGATTTTATTCTGGCCTGTAGTTATTTTACAAAATCTCCCTTCTGAAAGGGCCATTCTCTACTTTCCTGTGCATTCTTTTGCATTTCGTCGAGAATGGATTTGAGCTGTAGGATTGACTGTGTATCACAAACTCTAATCTTCTTGAAACTCTTGTTCATCTCACTCCTGACTTCCTTCTCTACAGTCTTCAATTTGTCCTGCAACTGGCTCACCAACATATTCTTCTGCTTCAATTTCTCCTTCAGGTTGCCGATTGAAAACTTGTTTGCTGTTGCAAAAGCTCCCAGTGAGCCTGCAACAGATGTAGTGAAGTCTTCTTCTTATAGAGCCTACCCATCCAATAGCACCCTGTTCTTCTTGACAGTCACACCATCCCTTTGATGCATTTCTCTTCTTACTATCGCCCTTCTCATCATACTGAAGAAGAATTTCGAAGGAGGCATATCTTATGCCGAAATAGGTATAATATATTTTATGAATACAAATTCTGAGCTCGATCTCCCTCTACTAAACTGTAAGGGTGTGATGGATTGTATAGGACTGCCTATCTCAGTGGATGGCTGCTTACTGTCTGTGTTAGTAGCTGGTTTACCTAGTGTATACAATGGCTTTTCTTCTCCCTTTTTTATCAAGGCCTCAATCTGAGTTTCAACATGCTTGCTTGGTGGATTTGTCAATGTGGTGTCTTCCTTCTGGATCAAAACCTCAGTCTTCTCCAAACATTCTTGAGCATCCTATTTACTGGAGCTCCCTATTTCCAAGCTCTGGGTCTCAACTTGTCGTGTAGTTGGAGGTATTAGGGTCTCTCCTTGCAATAATTTAGGAAAGCTATTTCTTTGATGCTTTTGGAAGTTATAAAACTCGACTAATTTATCTGGAGCCAGAGATTGAACTCGACTCAAGACCTCCTGATAGGACCTTTCTCCTCAAAATATTTCGTCTTGAGGAGAATCTTCATGTTCATATATTTTCAAATTACAGAGGGCCATATGGTTGCCTATGATCTTCTGTGGATTGTGCTTCTTGAATTCRATATTGACCAACTTGATTTATTCCAGGGCCGCGACATCTACTTTCGAATGACCGAAGTCTAGGAGAGAAAACATATCAATTTGCATGGGAAAGAAGAGCCATACCATTTTCTGTACTGCTTTCAGCTCCTTACTAATTCCCGCATGCACAGTTTGATGCGCTACTTTGCGACACACTTGTCGATATGGTAAAAATTTAGGTAGAGCACGTGGAGGAACCGAACAACCGAAAACCCTAATATAGGAGAAGTTCTCTTCAACATACCAGTCTGCTATCTTTCCCAGATTAGCCATTATTTTGTTAGAAATACTAGGAGGCGGGCAACCATATATAGCGGTGTGCATCGACACCACCACCCAGTTACAGATTTCATAGAAGAAATATTTCGCTTTATCCTCCCAGAGTTTCGAATGATAAACATGTATGGGCTCAACACTAGTTGGAGTCCATTTTCATCCCATCAGAGGAAAAGGTGTCACAAAACAGACGACGTCCATGATATAATCCAACATGAAGAATGGGGCAGGTTTCCCCTTGGCTTTCCATGACTCATATTTTGTAATATCCCTAACCAAATTGGCTGACAACATCTTGCCCCAATCAAAAGAATACCCCTCTACCATCATGTGCATAGTAGGCACCCACTGTAATAAGAAATGGATTGTGTTTTCCCTCCAACAGAGTCTACACATCATCATTGCTATATACATTATGTGAGGCTCTAGTGAAGAGACTGTGTATACGCCATGGGAGTCAACTCTGAACTTCTCAGGGTGAGAGTACCAATCCTTAATTAAGTTGGGTAGTTTTTTTCCATATTGGACACATTCCTTCTTGTCAAATTATACTAGGAAACTGACATTGTAAATGAAATTGGGTGCTGGAGACAATTTGAACATTACCTGTAAATGTTCTGGCTGGAAAGACCCAACTGCAACATTTTTTGAATTGAAGATGGTCCTAGTTGGGATATCAACGTTTTCCAGTGCCCAACCGACCATATCATTGTAAGGAAGGAGTCTAGGCCTCGTTGCTATCTTATGTCACTCTGATTGGGCCACAGTTTTGTATTTGGTAGCCATGGTCTCTGTCTCCTTGTCACCTAAATCATCCAGGCAATTGACCAATTCATACTATAGAATATTGAATACTTGCATCTAGGATTTAATGGAATCTATGCTTCTGGCGAGGTGTTGAAATCGACATCTGTGTTCTGACTCGAACTTTCACAAGGTGCTTTAGTTGCTTTTCGTGGAGCCATGGTATTAGGCCATAGACCTCTGTTATCTGTCACAGGGAATGAGAAAAATTATTTATCTTGGAAAATTGTTGCTCAGTAAAAACGCACTATGAAATTCAAATTCAATACCTTTTTCCTTTAATTGCATCGATCAACCAATACCTCTACTGATGAAACATTTAATTTCCTTAATGAATAAGATATAGGTGGTGGCCTAGGATATCGTTTGGAATGATTGTCGTAGATCAATTATTAATGTCATTAATTTTCGGGAAAAGCACAGATGAAACTTGAATTTATCCGAGTCATTATTTAGCAAAGGATTAAACACATGATAATCATCATTAATGCATCAATTAATCACACTTATCGTTAAGTAAATTTTGAGATTTTGGATCTCGAGATATCCTATAAAATTTAAAGGTATGACTTCCGAAACACAAAATCGTGATGTGATTAGTTAATTTTAATCATGTTTAACCCTTTTAAATAATTGTAATTAACTTAAGGCAGTTTCATGATTTTGGATATCGGGACTTTGATAGTCGCTCGAGGCAGGATCCCCGAGACGTGAAATCTCGATATGATTAATTAACCATTAATCATTTTTAATTATTAATTAATTTGGTTTAAATCTTAAGATAGTTTCATGATTTTGGATATCGGGACTTTGGATTTGCTACATGTTGAAATGTTTGCATCGTGAAACTCCGAAACCCTACATTTCGAAAGTAGTCTTTAGTGATTTGACTTTTTAACAAATAGGCGGCTCCATAACTTTTAAGAGATTAGGGATGTTTGATTAAAAGGGAGACTTCATCAATCGGTGAGAATCAAGCATGCATTGTTTTTATTTAAGCAAGAATGAAAACTCTTTAAAGTCTAAAGTTTATGAAAATATATGTGTTCCAACATAGGCTCTATCTAGGGATCACGTCTCCCTGCGAGACACAGAATAATAGTAGACCAAGTGCCTTTATTGGGTAAATGGAGTTATTATTGCGTTTTTATGAAACACATTCAGGAAAAGATCATACCGGGGAAAATAATTTCAATCGAAACTTAGAAAACCTTCAAAACACATCAAAGCATGACCTTTAATTAGGCTATTTGAAATTCTTCTTTCTTAAAACTGTATTCGGATTTGCTTAAGAAAATTGAAACAACTTTAACCAGTCTACCAGACTCTATTTGATTTTGTTCGCATCAAGGAAAAATAATTTCAATGATTTAGTTGGGGAGTCCTACATAATCTTATAATGTAAATCTTGTCAAAAAGGGAACTAACTACCAGAGTACATTATAATACATGTATAACAGCCTTGCAGATATCACAGACATTGATTCACTGTCAGCGATCCTGTTCAGTACCCCAACGAAGTTATTTAATTTCCTTTCACCACTTCAATTAGTCATTTTGCATCTAAATGCTGAGATGAGGGAAATCATTTAATGATTTTTCTTTCATAATCTCTCTTTTTGGACTAGATGGGGGCAATCATTTTATGAATTTCCTTTCAAAATCTATCTTATATTTTTAAAACATGAAGTAGGGCCAATCAATTTGTATGTAATATACCAGGGATGATATCTGTTTATAATTTAGCAACAAAGGTTTGTTAACTCACTTTGATTACTCTAGACTAATCCTCTTCCGACCGTCAAAACACCTTCGCCTATAAGAAAGTTCTCATGGGAAGCTTTTATTTTCTAGGGATTTTCCTTGAGCGAAACTAATCAATTTGGATCTCCTAGAAGGACTAAAGTAGTCAAGATTAGCCTAGACATACTTTCTTTTAGTTAAATCGAGAGGGGTGTGTAAATTTTCGCCTAACATTATTTTGAAGACATGTTCCTGAGTTTTTAGAGTTAAGGTGAAGCCCTTTTTCTTTTATGAAGACCATGGAAAAGGGATCTAGAATCACAGGACAATACAATTCGAGGATAAGTGGGAAAAAACATAACGAGGATTTCAGATGTTTTGTTGCAAACATGTTCCTTCCCACGCAATCTTGTTTATTGATTCTGGAACTTTTCTTTAGGGTCTTTTTATTTCTTATTTTCTGATTATGAATTCTATTTCATTTTTTAATTTTAGTTTTACTTTGTTCAAAGAATTTTTTTGAGAATTAAACCGTAATTTTATATTCCTCTACTTGTAGATTAGGTGACAATATCTATACAAATGAAAATTCCTCCACAATCATCGATAACCCCTTGAAAATTTAGCTTGAGGCAGTAGGGTAGAAGCTCATACCTCAAATTTTCTTTATATTTTCGACCAAGTAAACCATTCATTTTCCACCTGTTTCGAGAGAAACCCATGTTCTGAAAAGGGAGTGTTGATTTCTGATACATCCTATCTCTTGATTATCAGCAAGTATCCTGATGAAGAAAATAAACGTGAGGAATGTCAGGAACTTCTGCAGACCAGAACTCTATGTGTTACCTATTTTTATATTTTTGTTTATATGAAATCAACAAACCTGGTCTTATTTACAGTGAAAGAAAACACTTACCGAAGAAACGAAGAATTGTAAAAAAAATGAAAATGAAAATGGTATGTACAATGAGAGTTTGGAATCATATTACTGCATAAAGTGTTTCAGGAAGCGCCTGTTGATAGGGGCGTTAAGGATATTTCCGTCAAGGTTCTCCAACAAGAAAAAAATATTTCCTTCAGAAGCTATGACCTTGAAAGGTCCACACCAGATGTGATCTAATTTTCCATGTTTGCCAACATCCTCCTTCCTAGCGTACCATTTTAAAACGAGGTCGTTAGGAAGGAACTCCCTATCTTTATCCTTTTTATCAAATAGGGATTTCATATTGTCTTGGTATTTATGGAGTTTATCATCCACCTCAGCCCTGTCCTGCTGCACTTCTATTAACTGGTTGATTCTTCGGGTGATATCATTAGGTTCTTCCTTTGAATCTTGCCAAAGATTCATTACCGACAGAGACAGGTTTATAGGTAGTACTACGTTAGTCCCGTACACCATTTCGAAAGGGGACATTTTGATCGATTTCTTAGTGCCTATCCGATTCGCCCACAACGCGTATTTCATATGAACATGCTAGGCTTTCATATTTTTGGTTAGCACCTTTTTTATTATGGTGATTAAGATATTATTTTATGATTTGGCTAATCCATTGCCCTGAGGATAGTAATATGTGGTATGTCCCAATACAATATTGTACTTTAGAAAAAAACTAACCATCACCACAGATTTGAATGCCTGGGCATTATCTGTAAATATCTTCCGAGGACAACCAAATCTGGATAAAATGTTTTTCTCTAAGAAATTTATCACCACTGAGTCTGTTGCGTTTCTAGTCGGAATGGCCTCAACCCATTTAGTGAAATAATCTTTAGTGGTCAATATTAATTTATGTTGTGAGCTTGAATGTGGATTAATTTCTCCAATAAAATCCATACCCCACTATTGAAATGGTGCTTCTGTCTTGACTGGGGTCAAGGGTAGTGCAGGGAGTTTTTGTTTACCTAAGAATAATTGATAGGGATTACAGGTTCTGAATTTAGCATTCACATCTGTAAATAACTTCGGCCAATAGTATCCAAATCTTAGGATCTTATAAGTCATCGCCCTCCAGGCGTGGTGTTCTCCACACACTCCTTCATGAAACTCATTTATGAYGTTCTCTGTTTCGGATTCTGTTAGGCATMTGAATAAAAATCCCAATGGGTCTTTTGAATACAACTGGCTATCAATGATACAATATTTTATCATGTGCAACTTCAATGTTCTTGCCTTGGAAGGAGTCATATCACTCGGGCACTGCAGATTCAAGAGATATGAAACTATGTCACTATACCAGGAAGAGGAAGGAAAATTTTCTTGTATCTCGGTTGCAGGTATAGTGACATCAAATTTGTCTATGTCTAGAAAACCTTCGTAAGCTTGCAGATGATTTATCCCGAGTGCTCTAAAATTTGATTCAGCTAATAGCTTAGCCAAGCCTTGACCTTTGACAAGTTTTGTTGGTTTGACCTCAAGATCAAATTCCTGGATCTTGGCAAGCCATCGACCTCACCTACCGTCGCTATCAGGTTGAACCAATATATATTTAACGGAACTGGTAGGTACATACATAATTACTTTAGAATGTAGCACGTAGTTCATGAAAGCTTTTAGGGCTTTCACCATTGAATATGATTTCTTTTACAATATGTCGTACTTCAACTCTGCGTCTCTGAGGCTTTTGCTGAAGAATGCTATTGGTTGTTCGAACCCTTCCTCATTCTTCTATAGGAGTACAACTACAATCATATGTTCGGATGCGAATGAGAAAATGAAGAATTCTTTCATGTAATCAGGACGGGCCAGCACATGTGCTTCCCCTATAACTTGCTTAATACGTTCGAATGACGCTTTAGCTTCAGTAGTCCATTTGACCTTGCTATCCTTTTTTAGCATATTTGTAATCAACTTTACAATTTCAGCGAAGTTCGGAATAAATCTCCTTAAAAAGTTTATTTTTCCTAAAAAAGATTGGATTTCCTTTATGTTCCTAGGAATATTTATTGTATCTATAGCTTCAACCCTTTTTGGGTCGATTTTAATTCCATATCTAGATACTATATGGCCCAAGAGTTTACCTTCCTACATTGAAAAATGAGATTTCTTGGGGTTCAGAGACAAACCGAATTTTCGACATTTCTTGAACGTTTGTATGAGGTGTATTAAGTGCTTTGCATTAGATTTGGAAAACACAATTAAATAATCAATATAAATGACAACAAACTTATCTTTTTCGCCGACGAAGGTGATGTCCATCGCTCATTGGAAAGTGGCTTCTATGTTCATCAAACCGAATCACATTTTATCATACATGAAAGTACCCCATGGGGTAGTGAACACAATTTTTTCTTTATCATCCTTGTGAACTACAATTTGGTTATAACCTGAAAAGCCATTAATAATAGACATTCTATTAGCTCCGACCACTTTCTCCAAAACATTATCCATTTTAGGTAGTGGATAATTATCTTTGAGGGATGATCTATATAAGTTCCTTAAATCCACACATAGTCCGATTTCACCATTTTTCTTCCTGATTGGGACTCAATTGGCTACCCACTCGGAATATCTGAATGGAACGATGATTTTTACCTCTAAGAGTTTCTTTACCTCCCTTTCTATCACAGGAAATAATCTAAAATTTATTTGTCTAAGCTTCTTCCTGAAAGGTTTGATGCCTTGCTTTAAAGGGATCTTATGTTCAATGACAATGGTATCATAATTTCTTAGTTCGTCATAAGACCAAGCAAATACATTTTTGTATTGCTTGAGTAAATCAACATATTTTCTTTTCATTTCAGTTGGAAGGTATTTAGATATCTTTACCAGCTTAGGAGTTTCCTTGGTGCCTATATTACAATCTTCAACCTCTTCAGGTTGAGGCTACAAAGTAGACTTTAGGGGAATATCATCATGATCGAATAATCTCTCTAAAGGATTCAGACCCTTCAGGATCTGATTGTTTTTCAGTACCAACATGCGTTATTAGCGATCTTATCTTGGAACTCCTGAGGATCTTCACCTTCTTGCATGACCCAAGCATAGTCATTCTGATTTTCCTTATTGATATGTGTTTCTGAAAATTCATTGACCATTTCTAAAAATTATTTGATTTGCTCATCGTTTTCAAATACCTACCAGTGTTGAACATTATTTGGTATTGAAGGCTGGTGTCTCATTTCTATGTGATATTTCAGCTTCAAAACCATGGGTGGCATGAAAGTCACAACCGCTTTTGCTAGGGAGTCGGCTTGTTGATTTTCTACCCTGGGAATATGATGATCATTGAATGATGAGAATTTTTTTTTGATCAGATCCCAGGAACAGTTCCTATATGACCTTAACCTTGGATTCTTGGCCTGATACTACTGCCTAATCTGTTTTACAATCAATTCTGCATCACCGTAAACTATCAGATTTTCAATTTTCAACTTTCTTGCAGTCTCTAATCCTAAGACAAGAGCCTCGTATTCACAGACGTTATTAGTATAGTCAATGTCCCATTGAAATATATATGAGAAAGGAATAATAAATTCCTCACCGGGTGCCACAAACAATACCCCAGCTCCTCCTGCTTCCCACGACAAAGCACCATCAAAATACATCTTCCAAACTCCTACACTATTTTCATTTTTATTTGTTTTTTCTATTTTTTGTTTTTCTTCTTCTGTACATTCATCTAAACTATCATCCAACGATAATATAAAATTACCTAAATCTTAATTAGTGACATATACCAGATAGTTATTTGGGTTTTGTGGGTCACTTACAATATATGCCAATCTCGTTTCCCTGTACATACAGGTGAACTGTTTGCCGAAGATTGAGATCCTGGCATAAGTCATATCCAGTTGCAGCGATCCTCTAAGTTTAGCACCCCAAGACATGGACAAAAAAATTCCATACTTTGCAGGAACATCAACAACAACTACATCCATGAGAATACTTTTCACAGGGATCTGTGCAAGATTAACTTCTAAATATTTAATCATACCGAGACACTTAACTTTTCTTGAATTGAAAGAGTACAAGTCTCGGTAGGGTCTAGTAACCTTGAGGCCCCATTTTTCCACAATGGCTTTGAGAATTAAGTTGTGTGAAGCTCCAGAGTCCAACATACAGTTATGTAGCAAGTGATCATGCATAGTCAGCGTGATATAGAAGGGTGCAACATGATCTTTGGCATTTTTGATATGCGGACCAAACATTATAGTAGGATTATCATCTTCCAAATTAATAGAATCTTCATGAATTTTAGTATCTAGGAAATTGATCATCTTGGCAATTTGTTTTCTACAGATCATATTTTTTGCCAATTCAACCAGAGGTACTCGAATTTTAATTTTATTTATTTCGCTTTCTAGATTGAAACTTCCAATCATCTTTTCGGTCTCTCTGGATGGGATCTCTTTGTCTCTTTTTTCTGTTCTATTGGTTTGTGTTTCCTTTTTTTCAGCCATCTTCGTCTTGGTATCTTGTGTCTCAACTGTATTTGTCTTGGCTGTTATCTTTTCAATGGACAGTTGAGATGTCTCATTATTTTTACTTCTCGAAAAAATTTTCTTCGGTGGATCGGTTATAGAAATTTTATCTCTAGGCCTTAAATTATGTTTTTGTTGAAGTTCGGTCATTATAGAGTCGACTATCCCTTGATAATCTGAGCCTCTTATATTATTTATGCTTACCTCATCTCCAAACAATGGTTCTTGATCTAAAGACCTTTCGTAATCCTGTCTGGTCAGGTGAGGTTCTTGGTCATTATCGCTAAGGTTGCTTATATCTTCATCAAATCCCTCAAAATATTGTGCATCATCACTTTGCATAAAGTTTTGTGTTTTGAAAGGAGCTTTGATTTTCTGATCCTCATTTTTTACCGGTCTCTACTGGGTCTATGGATTTGGATTCTTTTTAAAGTATCTTCTAGCAAAAGGATCATGCTTAGCATGGTCTAATTCCATTCTAGAGATCTTGTTTGATAATTATTTTATTATTTTGGCCATATCATCCATGTTTTCCTTAGCGGACTTCCCAGATCCGGAAGTTCTATCTTGCTCCGTAAAGCACTTAGTGTCTTTGTTTCCTATTTCGACCTTCTCTTTCAGTTTACTAGATTCCATCATGTTGGACTCAATTTCGATGGTGTCATCTTGCATTCTGGTGAGATCAACATATCTCCTTTCTCTCAAAAGCAGGGCAAAGTCTGGCTCGAAAGCTCCTGTGAAAGTTACTTTAGGTTCAGGCTGTGAGGGTTTAACTTCTTCCAGAATTTTGTGATAAAGTTTATTAAACTTTTGGATGAACTCTAAGACTGAATCTGAATTCTTTTTTCTCAAGGCCCCAAATTATGTCAGGTAATACAGGTGATCATTTCTCGCTCCCCACTGCCTTAAGAAGGCAGTTTCTAGTGCGTCATAAGATGTTATAGATCCCACTGGAAGCCCTCGAAACCAACGTCTTACTTGGCCTTCAAAGGTTTGCACCAAAATATTCGCTTAATGCTGAGGATATCGACGAATTGGTCGAAAAAGTTTATGTGCTCTATTGCCGTTAAATATTCTTCTCCTGTGAACTTTGGTAAATTCTTCATGTATTTTTCAGGTAGGTCATGAAATACAGGAGAAGGGCCAGAGGATCATATCTAGCAGCTACTTTGGCAAAGATCCTGGGAGGGGGAGGTGGTGGCCCTTGGTTGCCTCCTCCTCTGGCACCACCTCCGACGCCACCTCCAACACCACCTCCGATGCCACCTTCTCCAATTGTAGCCATTTGAATGTGAGGGGATGAACTTGAGAGATGAAAAGGGGGTTTTTGTAAAATTTTAGTGGCCCTTCGACTACTTTAGAATGAGGAGAATGAAKTTYTRGAGATAKATCARTAGGAGACATAAATTTTGAAAAAGGGGAGAAAGGGAAAKGAGGGCTGGGTTCTTCAGAATTACGGGATATATAGATAGGAGAACCAACGGGAGTTGAATCATGATACAYGATATACTCCTCAGAGTTTCATGGAATAGAAACCTTTACTTCAGGGATCTATGAAATAAAAGTGGGTATCAAAAGGGGTCCTTTACCTTTATTAKTAGAGGGGGGAGTCGAAACTGTCTCGGCTTTTATCTCAGGTAAAGGTGGTTCGGGGTTTATAACTTCAGTTTTAGGTTTATTAGTTGATGTATCTCTGAAGTGGCTTTGTGTGTAACCYTCTTGTGAGGTTGACTGTTCAAGTGTAACCTTAGTATTAGTTTGCAYAACTTTCGGTTGGTAAACCTTACTTGTGGATGAGGTAGCTTGCTTGGGGTTTCCCCTTGGTCTTAAAAKTTTTTTGGGATYGGTTACAAGAGTAGTCTTTTGTTCGTCAGGGTTCTTCCTGGTATTCTTTCTACCGAATTCTAGCTTATATATTGTGGAGTCTCCAAGTGAAAGATAAAGCCTTAATATAGTATTCAATCCTTGTTCACTATCAAAGACAAAATATTACCTTGTCATTCTTCCCAGGGAAAAATAACTTCGTATCTTCGTCCCCGACAATGGCGCCAAAAATATGTTGTTCCTGAGATTACACTTAAGGCTTAGAAGCATAATGTCAAGGAATCACAAATATAAATGTTGGTTTTAAGATGTTATTTTTCTTTCTATAATTATATAAGATTTAATTCCTCAAATGAAAATAAAAACATAACAGTACAGAGGCCATAATTTGTCGTCCGAGTCGATTTACGAAATCAGGTGAGGTGAGAGAAACTTACAAAACTGTTAAACAAAACAAGGCATCAATGCAGAGATGAATCTTATCCTGTTCACAATAGAAGAAAAGAAACATGCACTCTTGAAAGGATATAAGATTTAGTTATCCAAGTAGCTTATAGGTCTTGTATTTATTGACAACAAATACAAAGGAAAAACTAATTTTTTAATGAATAATCAGTTTGGTGTGATTATAGTAGCTGTGTTACTAAATTTTAAACACTCACTTATCAAAGAGACATTTAAAGAAACAAGAAATATGGAGTACAAAGGGGAAACGTAACTCAGACTGCACAAAGATTGGAATCTCTGTTTGTGCTTGTATTAATTCTCACAAAGGAGATTTTCTCTTAATTACATTCAGCGAGAAGCAACCATTTGTTCAATATTTGAAACATGTATTTATACAAAAGGTTCTCAACCCTAAACAGTTGGAATTATCCTTATTTCTAAAATAGTAAAATTACAAAATGTAAAATTTGAAATGCTTCACTTGCATCTCCCTTGTCTCTTCGCTATGTTGGTAGAGGAATTTTTCCTTCTTGTTCTCCATCTCAGAAACAACTAGTATTCTAATCATGATCTGTACAAATCATGTGTACAGGTTATCTCATTGGTTCCTGGAAGTGATGCCTTTTCCCTACTCAACACATCTGACACACATGCCCACAAATTGTACCACCAATTTGGATGGCTCTATTAAATCGTTTTCCTCAAACATATATAATTTATTTTCCAAGTGAGGCAGTCTGCATTCCATTTCCTTTTCTTCTGAAACTATAGACTGTAGCTGTAAACTGGGCTTCACTAGCCACCTATCTATTTGAGTAATATCAATCTGTTTTAATTGCAAGATTTCAGACCGAGCCTCTTCCATGTTGGTCTTGATATTAAGTTTATTCTTGGCTATATAAACTTGTCCCAAGACTTCAGAGATATTATCTTTTCCAAGGCCTAATGACTCTTTGTTGAGTGAATGAAAAGTATCTTCACAATCCTTCTTCACTTCCTTAGCCATTATTTTACTTTCAACTATGTCAGTCTCCCAGGTATTCAATATAATATCGCCTCTGATTTGTTCTGAGGGAGACAATATAGAGACCATAGATACTCCTTCTCTGGCCGACGCCACAACTGCTTCTTGGAAAGTGGCCCGAGAAACAATAGCCTCTCTCTCCTTTAAACCAATGTTATTTAAGGATTGGTCGACTACCCGAAAACAGTTTTGGACAAATTCTACCTTAGTGAAAAGGCTTTGTTGTGTTGATACCAGCTTCTCACACACCTCCAATGATTTCGTTTGGAAAAATATCATATCTACAGTTGTATTTTCAATCGATTTTATTGTGGCATGTAGTTGTTTTACCAAATCTCCCTGCTGAAAGGCCCATTCTCTACTCGCCTGTGCGTTCTTGTGCATTTCGTCGAGACTAGATTTGAGCTACAGGATTTCTTGTGTATCACAAACTCTAATCTTCTCGAAAATCTTGTTCATATTTCTCTTGACTTCTTTCTCTACAGTCTTCAATTTGTCCTGCAACTCGCTCACCAACAGATCCTTCTGCTTCAATTTCTCCTTCAGGTTGCCGATTGAAAACTTGTTTGCTATTAAAAAATCTCCCAACGATCCTGCAACATCTATAGAGAAGTATTCTTCTTCTAGGGCCTTCCCATCCAATAGCACCCTGTTATTGTTGACATCACACCATCCCTTTGATGCGTTTCTCTTCTTACTACCACCCTTCTCTTCTTACTGAAGAAGAATTTTGAAGGAGGCATCTCTTCTACCGAAATAGGTATAAGATATTTTATGAATACAACTTCTGCACTAGGGCTCCCTCTACTTAACTATAAGGGTGTGAAAAATTATATAGGACTGCCTATCTCAGTGGATGGATGGTTATCGACTGTGTCAGCAGCTAGTTTACCCAGTGTAGACGATGGATTTTCTTCTCCCTTTTTTATCAAGGCCTCAAATTGAGCTTCAGGGTGCTCGCTTGGTGGATCTGTCAATGTGGTGTCTTACTTCTTGGTCAAAACCTCAGTCTTCTCCAAACTTTCTTGAGCATCCTATTTACTGGAGGTCCCTGTTTCCAAGATCTGGGTCTCAACTTGTTGTGTAGCTGGAGGTATTAGGGTCTCTCCCTACAATACTTTGGGAAGGCTATTTCTTTGATGCTTCTGGAAGTTATAAAACGTGACCAATTTATCTGGAGCTAGAGATTGAACTCAACTCAAGATGTCCTAATAGGACCTTGCTCCTCAGAATATTTCATCTTGAGGAGAATCTTCATGTTCATATCTTTTCAAATTACAGAGGGCCATATGGTTACCTACAATCTTCTGCGGATCATGCTTCTTGAATTCAATATTGACCAACTTTATCTCTTCTAGGGTTGCAGCCTCTACTTTCGAATGGCCAAAGTACAACAGAGAAAACATACCAATTTGCACGGGAAAGAAGGGCCATACCCTGTTTTGTATTTCTTTCAGCTCC
This sequence comes from Picea sitchensis, assembly GCA_010110895.2. Lineage (NCBI taxonomy): Eukaryota > Viridiplantae > Streptophyta > Pinopsida > Pinales > Pinaceae > Picea > Picea sitchensis. Next base: position 40,618 of record SNQJ01S0037554.1, on the reverse strand, counting down.
TTACTAATTCCCCCATGCACAGTTTGATGTGCTACTTTGTGACACACCAATCGATTTGGTAAAAATTCAGGCATAGCATGTATAAGAACCGAACAACCAAAAACCCTAATATAGGAGAAGTTCTCTTCAACATACCAGAATGCTATCTTTCCCATATTAGCCATTATTTTGTTAGAAATCCTGGGAGGTGGGAAACCATATATAGTGGTGTGCATCAACACCACCACCCAGTTACAGATTTCATAGAAGAAATCTTTCGCTTTATCCTCCCAGAGTTTCAAATGATAAACATGTATGGGATCAACACTAGGTGGAGTCCAGTTCCAGCTCATTAGAGGAAAAGGTGTCATAAAACAAACGTCGTACATGATATAAGATGACATGAAGAATGGGGAAGGTTTCCCCTTGGATTTTCGTGACTGCTATTCTATAATCTCCCTAACTAACCTGTCTGACAACATCTTGCCCCAATAAAAAGAATACCCCTCTACCACCGTGTGCATAATAGGCACCCAGTATAACAAGAAATGGGATGTGTTTTCCCTCCCATATAGTCTACACATCATCATCTCTATATACATTATGTGAGGCTCTAGTGAAGAGACTGTGTATACACCATGGGAATTAACTCTAAACTTCTCAGGGCAAGAGTACCAATCCTTAATTAAGTCGGGCAGGTTTTTTCCATATTGGACACATTCCTTCTTTTCAAAGTCTACTAGGAAACTGGCATTGTAAATGAAATTAGGTGTTGGAGACAATTTGTACATTACCTGTAAATGGTCTAGCCAGAAAGAACCAACTGTGACCTTTTTTGAATTGAAGATGGTCCTGGTCGGGATATCAACGTTTTCTAGTGCCCAACCGACCATATCATTGTAAGGAAGGAGTCTAGGCCTTGTTGCTATATTATGTAACTCTGATTGGGCCACAGTTTTGTATTTGGTAGCCATGGTCTCTGTCTCCTCGTCACCTGAATCATCTGGGCAATTGGCCAATTCATATAGTAGAATATTGAATACTTGCATCCAGGATTTAATGGCATCTATGCTTTTGGGCGAGGTGTCGAAAAAGACATCTGTGTTCTGGATCGAACTTTCACCAGGCACTTTAGTTGATTTTCATGGAGCCATGGTATTAGGCCACATAACTCTATTATCTGTCACAGGGAATGCACAAAATTATTTATCTTGAAATCTTGTTGCTCAGTAAAAATGCACAATGAAATTCAAATTCAATACCTTTTTCCTTTAATTTCATCAATTAACCAATACCTCTATTGACAAAACATTTACTTTCCTTAATGAATAAGATATAGGCGGTGGCCCAGGATCTTGTTTGGAATGATTGCCATAGATCAATTATTAATGCCATTAATTTTCGGGAAAAGAACAGATGAAACTTGAATTTATCCAAGTCATTATTCAATGAAGGCTTGACCATATGAGAGTCATCATTAATGCACCAATTAATCACATTTATCGTTAAGTAAATTTCAGAATTTCAGATCTCAGGATATCCTATAACATTTAAAGGTATGACTTCCGAAACGCGAAATCGCGATGTGATTAGTTAATTTTAATCATGTTTAACCCTTTTAAATAATCGTGATTAACCTAAGGCATTTTTGTGATTTCATATATCGAGACTTTGATAGTCGCTTGAGGGCGTATCCCCGAGATGCGAAATCGCGATATGATTAATTAACCGTTAATTGTTTTAATTCTTAATTAATCCAGTTTAAAGCTTAAGACAGTTTTGCGATTTTGGATATCGAGACTTTGGAGTTGCTACATGTTGAAATGCTTGCATCGCAAAACTATGAAACCTGACATTTCGAAAGTAGTCTTTAGTGATTTGACTTTTTAATGGAYAGACAACTCCATAACTTTTAAGAGACTAGGGTCGTTTGATTAAAAGGGAGACTTCATCAATCGGTGAGAATCAAGCACACATTGTTTTTATTTAAACGAKAATGAAAACTCTTTAAATTCTAAAGTTTCTAAAAATATATGTGTTCCAACACGCCCAATCACCTTTCTGGAAGGATTTCTTGTTTATATGCTTGTCATGCTAGCWATCTCTCTGCTATTGAATAACAATTGTGCGCTGAAGGGAGAAMAATTATGCTTCATCTAACTCATTGGCCTATTGTAAGCGCTGTGTGTGTGCTTCCATAAGATCCAGTCAAATTTCCTGGGCCATTATTAGAGTCTTGATCTCAAATTCAATTGGAATGATAGGCTCTTTTCCAAAGAATAGGTGATAAGGAGAGTATCTAATAGTTTTATTCCATGTTGTGCGATATGCCCATAAGGCATTTGGAAGCTCGACTACCCAATTTTGATGGTTTGTCGAGACTATTTTTGTCAATATTGCCTCCAAGACTTTATTGGTACTTTCCACTTGTTCGTTTGTCTGTGGGTGGTATGGGGAGGTAACCCTATGTTTAATGTGATAATTGTGCAGAGTGGTCGAGATTTTATGTGCTTTAAATTGTGACCCTACGTCTGTGATTACTTCCCTGGGTAATCCAAAGCATACAAATAGTTCAAAGAGAAACTTAATGACTGCTTCCTTAGTTTTGTTTGGAAAGCAAATGCTTCTACCCACTTGGTCATATAGTCTATTGCAACTAGTATATAAGCTTTTTGGTTGATTTTGGGTTAAAGGGGCCAACAAAATTGAGTGCCCATCTCTCGAAAGGTTCCATCACCACTTGTGGTTATTGGGGAATTTCATCAGCTTGTCCTAGTCAACCCATCCTTTGACAGTTGTCATAGGCCTGGACATACTTATTTGCATGTTTGAATATTAAGGGCCAATGATAGCCCATCTGTAAAACTTTATGCCCAGTTCCGCGGTCTGCAAAATGTCCGCCATAGGGCTCATCATGACACACCTTCAAGACATGGTGGATTTAATTGTCTCTGATACATGTTAGGATATGAATATTAGACCCTGTGTGGAAAAGATATCCACCGATCCAGGTGAGCCGTGCAATGCGTTGAACAATAAATTTCATTTCTCTTGATGACAGGTGTGGTGGCAATTTTCCAATTACCAGATAATTCGCCACATCAACATACCAAGGTGTCTTAATAGTGACATTGAACAAGTGTTCGTCTAGAAATTGGTCTTCTACTGTCAAAGAGTTATCTGTTTTGAGTACACGAGACAAGAAATCTACAACAAGATTCTCTCTATTAGAATATGAAAGATTGTGCTCGTTTTACCATTGACAATACCCTTGTCACCCAACCATAGGCTGAAGCCACCCTCCGAGCACCTTTACCTTGATAGAGAAGAATATTGGTAGGAATCAATAGCCAAGCAAGGCTAATGCACCAATCAAGAATAGAAACCAAGCTGATCAGATAGTCCCACCTAGAAACTGGCACAACACCTTCCCCAGAAACATTGTGCACAAAACTACCAACTGCAGTGCGCAAAAACTGCTCTCTGCAATTCTGAGAAGTGTGAATAATGAGAACTGGCGCCCTATATTTATAATGGGATGGAAGACTTACTGGGGATGACTTCTCCTTTTGGGTACTAATTAATTCACATTAATTATATTTTTGCAGCCGACATCTCATCTAGGGTTTCCTTTACTTCTTTGTTTCCTTCTGGAATATTCTAATCTCGTCATAGGTCACAATAGAGGTTCATACCTCCCGAAGATACCATAGTATCAACACTCCTTCCTAGCTAGGGAGGTATGGTCTTGAGCACTAACAAGCCATTCAACTAGTAGTATCATGAGCATCGTCATTATTATCCAACTGGATAATCTCCTATGACAATTGGTATAATATCAATTGATAGAACACACCTGTGTTTATCCATGGTAGTATGAAGCTACTCAAACCATGACACATAGTCACAAACAGTGGAACAAATCCACCACATTAGTATATCTCTACTGTCTATAGACAAGTAGTCTCCATAACAATCATCTGATGCCAACCTGCATAGAAAAATATTGTTAAAATAAACTAAATCATCTAGGCCAATATTTCACTCACATCTATGAGTTATGAAAGAATATCTGCCCTCAAAGTAGAACAATGAGATATATGGACTATTCTTCTCAAACAAGGAAGAATAACTTTTCTATCTTTTGAACCTGGACCATTCCCCACCCTGGGCCATTCTTCCTACACTAATCAAAGTGCACCATGGAGAGAATGTATAAACCCTAAGGAATGTCTATCCCTAATTGTTGATCCTAGACCATTCCCCACCCTGGGTCATTCCTCCTACACTAATCAAAGTGCACCCTGGAGAGAATGTATAAACCCTAAGGAATGCCTATCTGAACCATTTCCTCTGTTAACCACAAGAGGAAAAGAGTGTCCTACATCAACTTCCAAAATGGACCATTCCTCACGTTAACCATAATGAGAAACCACTATCCGACGAGACGGGCCAGTCTTCTTGAGTAACCCTCAAGAAGAGAGACTGCCCTAGACCACTCCCCATGTTAACCACAATGGAAAGTTGATGTCTATGATACATCAGAAATCTGGACCATTTCCCATGTTAACCATAATGGGAAATTGTTGTCCGTCAGAAATCTCAATCCACTTTCCGAACAGAAAAGAATCTGTCCAATTTGGACTATTTTTCAATCAAAAAGATAAATGTTTCAATAATATTTTAGTTCTCCCTCCTAACCTGGAGAGTCTTCCCTTTCAGCTAAGGGAGTTATTTCCATGATCCCCATCTTCTCTCGAAAATATGCAAACTTTATTCTGGATAGAGGTTTTGTCAGAATGTTTGTTGTCTGCATGTCAGTGGGGATATACTCAAGCTTTACCTCTCCTTCTTGGACTTTATCTCGAATAAAGTAGTATTTAATCTCAATGCGTTTCGACCTTTCATGAAACACAGGCTATTCTGATAATCTTATACAAATCTGATTATCACAATATATTATGGTCGATTTTGGAATCTGATCAAATAAATTAGAGATTAACTTCCTTAACCATATTGCTTCATTGCATGCTTCACATGCTACCATATACTTTGCTTCTGCTGTGCTAAGTGTGACAGACTTCTGTTTCCTGCTGCCCCAAGATATCATAGCGGAGCCCAAGCTGAAACACATACCTGAAGTGCTCTTTCTGTCTTCTGCACTTCCTTCCCAATCTGAGTCTGTGAATCCATGAAGCTGTATATTGCTAGATGCGGTATATCTCAAAACATAGTTTATTGTTCCATTAATATATATTAATACATGCTTTGCAACTATCCAATGCTCATGTCTTGGTTCCACCTGGAACTGGCTTAGTGTATTCACGACAAA
>SNQJ01S0037554.1:3493-33319 GCA_010110895.2 Picea sitchensis | reverse complement strand
ACCTCTGAGGACACCAGTCCTCCCTAGCACCTCCCTTCCACCCTAATTTATGAATATGTGTTACTGAAACTTATTATAGTGATATAATGTTCAACAATATCTTACCAGTCTCATCACTGTTCTGCAAGATTTCACTGCTCTGTATGCCTCACTGTCTTCCTGCACGCATCCATTGCCCTTTCTTTTCTTCTGCCTTTTGTGCTCTGTGAGCCATTCCCATTCAATGCACCTTTTGTCTTCTGTCCATTTTAGCTGCTTCACTCCACCTTCTTCTTCACACATGCATCACTTCAACATCAACTCCCCCTCTCCTCTTTTTTCATATTCTTCACACACTNTTTTGTGCTCTGTGCCCCATTCCCATTCAATGCACCTTTTGTCTTCTGTCCATTTTAGCTGCTTCACTCCACCTTCTTCTTCACACATGCATCACTTCAACATCAACTCCCCCTCTCCTCTTTTTTCATATTCTTCACACACTGTGCCTCTTGTGCATCCTCCCTATGTAATGGTTCTCCATCCTCTGCATGTCGAGTGCTCTACCTCATCATCATGGAAACTCTTCAACTTCTCTGTTTGTTAATCCCATCTGTCCATCATCACTGGGTGTCATAATCAAATTCGTTCACATCATAGGTAGTTGAGATTATTCATCTTTTGTTGCAATCGACCTCAACCTCACTGTCATAATTAATGTCTTCAATTCTCTTCTAGCTGTCAATAGCCCCCACGAACAGTCTTTTATCCTAATGGAAAATTCTTTGTGACCCTTCAGTTCCTCTAGAAATCACACAGAAGTCTCTTTGAGTCCCTTGGTAGAAACCATCAGTGGTTTCTAGTAGTTACGCTGATAAGTGCTACAGTAGCCCTCTGATCTTCTTCAGTTTCATCTGCACCATTGGATTAACTTCTCTAAATCTTGCGTTCATTTTGGCATTATTCTCTTCGGCATTTCAGGATCACCATGGTGGAGGATTTTAGTACTCTCCATTTCCTGAACCTTGAAACTCCGAAAAGGATCTTGTCTTCACTAATTCCTTTTGCCATCTTCCACCGATGTGACCAACGGATGTGACCTCAGCCTTAGTCGAAAATGCATTTCGCAATTTTGTGTTTCGGCATTTCGGAATTTCAACACTCTTGGTGGTGAAGTGTTTCAACACTTCAACTCCCGGTATCCGAAACTCCGAAATGGAGTCAGATCAACGGTCCAGTAATCCAACATTTTTCATTTCGGTGAATCAGAATTTCGATATTCGTGTGGTGAAAGATTTTGACATTTCCAACTCCCGGTATCCAAACCTTGGGTATGTAGTCTGTGACATTTCGTGACTTTGGGTTTCGTAATTTCGGGACTTCTATGATGAAGAGTCTTCACTCTTGACTCCTCCTACTCCCGATATCCGAAACTCCGATATGGAGTCTTTATCATTTCATGACTTCATGTTTCGCGACTTCAAGACTCCTTATGATGAGAGTCTTTGTCATTTCCATCTCCCGGTATCCGAAATCCCGGTATCCAGTACTCCAAGCGATGCGCCTGTTTCAGGTTTTCGCATTTCGACACTTTGGGACTCCTGATGATGTGAGTCTCTGACATCTCCATCTCCCGGTAGCCAAAATCCTAATATCCAACACTCCAAGCGATGCGTCTGTTTCAGGTTTTCACATTTCTTTACTTCAGGACTCCTGATGATGTGAGTCTCTGACATCTCCATCTTCCGGTAACCGAAATCGTGATATCCAACACTTCGAGTGATGTGCCTTTTTCTAGGTTTTGGGATTTTGCATTTCGGCACTTCGAGACTCCTGATGATGAGATTCCTGACATCTCTATCTCCCAATATCTGAAACTCCAGTAGTCGAATCTTCGAGCGATGAGCCTGTTTCGTGATTTCAGGGTTTCACATTTCGCGACTTCGGGACTCCTGTGTTGGAGAGTCTCGACTCTTGACTTCTCCATCTCCCGGTAACTGAAACTTCGAAATGGAGTCTTTGTTGAGGTGATTTTTTGGGGTTTCACATTTCACTTTGCTCGTAAAAGAGCATGTAGGTTCTCCTGGATCCAACGTCGGTTGGACCTCGGGCTCAGATCTAACGTTCATCGGGAATTCTCAATGGGATCCATCGCTGCATACTCTGATCTTGTCGATCTTGCTCTGCAACATCTTCCCAAAAGACTTCTGGTGCCCACCTGACACATCCTTCATGTACTCAATCCATCATCGCTGCTGTAATTTCCATCAATGACAAGCATACATTGCATGTAAAACATGCCAACAAAAAGGTGCACTGAGTTAGGGCGCATCTGAATATCTTCTTTTTGAGTGAGATGCTCCATTGCAAGGTGTCGAATTTGAGGTTAGGGTTTCTTCAACTGCTTCTGCTAGTAACCCTAGTGAAAGTGTCTTTGGAAGCTTCTCTTGCTAGTAACCCTAGCGACAGTTCCTCAGTGAGCTCAATACCCTAGCGGATATGCTTCCTTCCAGCGTTTAGACTGAATGAAGGAGGTGTGGGCCCACAACTTGTTAGAATATGAAAGATTGTGCTCATTTTACCATTGACAATACCCTTGTCACCCAATCATAGGCTAAAGCCACCCTCCGAGCACCTTGACCTTGAAAGAGAAGAATACTGGTAACAATCAATAGACAAGAAAGGCTAATGCACCAAGCAAGAATAGAAACCAAGATGATCAGATAGTCCCACCTAGAAACTGGCGCAACACCTTCCCCAAAAACTTGCGCACAAAACTGCCAACTGCAGTGCGCATAAACTGCTCTCTGCAATTCTGAGAAGTGTGAATAATGAGAACTAGCGCCCTGTATTTATAGTGGTCTGGCAGACTTACTGGGGATAACTTATCCTTCTGGGTAATAATTAATTCAAATTAATTATATTTTTGTAGCCAAAATATCATCTAGGGTTTCCTTTACTTCTTTGTTTCCTTCTGGAATATCCTAATCTTGTCACAGGTCACAATAGAGGTTCATAGCTCCTGAAGCTACCATAATATCAATACTCTCTTCCTGGCTGATCCTTAATGGTGATGTTGAATTCCTGCAATAGCAACAAACACCGAGTAACTCATCCATTAGTAATTGGTTTGTTGGCTAAATATCTAATAACAGAGTGATTAGTATACAAAATTACTAGATAGCCTGTTATGTATCTGAGAAATTTATTAATAGCATGTATAATGACTAAAAATTCTTTTTTTGTTACTGTGTAATTTAATTCGGTAGGAGTAAGATTTTTGATAATAAAATAAATAACATAATGTTTCTTGTCTTCTTATTGTCCAAGGACAACACCTATAGTGATATACGATGCGTCTGAAGAGATGTGAAATTGTAATTTCCAGTTTGGTCCTCTCAGCACCGGTGTTGTTGAAACTAACCTTTTAAGCTCTGCAAATGCAACATCACACTTAAGACCACTGAAATTCCACATTACCAGTTAAAGCATGTAAAGGTGCATCTATTCTTGAATTTTTTTCTATGAATCTGCGATAATATCCTGCATAGCCAAGGAAACTGCATACCTCAGTTTGTGTACGAGGTGTAGGCAAATTAAGGATTACCTCTATTTTTGTTGGGTCTACCTTGATTCCATCTGCAGAAACATAGTGTCCTGGTACCACACCTTTAGTCATCATCATATGACATTTCTCATGACTTAAACACAGCCTAGTAGCAATGCATCGTTCCAGTACCTTCTCCAGATTGCTTAAAGCTTGATCAAAGCCAATGCCATCAGAGGTAAAATCATCCATGTAAACTTCAAGTCCTTCATTAATTAAATCATAAAATATGCTCAAAATAGATCTCTGGAATGTAGCTGGAGCATTACATAATCCAAATGGAAATACTCAATATGCGAAGGTACCCTAAGGACATGTGAATGTCGTTTTATCCTAGTCTTCTGCAACAATCTAAATTTGATTATAACCGCTAAAGCCATCTAGGAAGGAGAAAAAATTCTTTCCTACTAAAGTATCAAGGACCGTATCAATAAAGTTAGGGGAAAATGGTCCTTATAGGTAGATTTATTGAGTTATATGTAATATACACAAATTATCCACTTACCATTCTTTTTAGGGATGATTACTAGTGGAGAGACCCACTGGCTATCTGAAATAGGATATATGAAATCTACATCCAACAGTTTCTCTAATTCTTCTTTGACAATGTCCCTGAGATGAGGGTTTAATCTTTGTTCGGGTTGTCGAATGGGTCAGGCATCTTTTTCAATATAGATATGATGTGTACATAGTTGGGGATCAATGCCCTTCATATTGGGATACTCTCAAGCAAAATCCTATTGGTATTTAGAAAGGATCTAAATCAATTTTTGTTGTTGTTATTCATTCAAATTGGCATTAATATTCATAAATCTTCCTGGTGTGATTTCAACTGTAATGCTATTATGGAAAGCAATAGTGGGAATCTGTTGCTCCATCAATTCTTCAAAAGGATACACTGTTCTTCATTATCTAAGACAAATTTTAGCATTTGACATGTTGGGTTTCTTATAATAGTTGGGTTGTTATGAAGCTACTAATCACATAATATTCCAGTTGGTTTTTGATCCCAAGATCTTCTTCTAGTGTGAGAGGAGATTCTAGGTTTTCTTCTGGATATCAAGGTGGTTGCAATTGCTGATGTATGACAGGTAGACCTGGTTTAGTTGGAGGATACAAGATAAGGTTCTTTATATCGCTTCCTCTAGAAATTTTCATGTTTCCTGTGCGACATCCTATGTATGCATCTGCCATTTCTAGCCACAGTCGTCTCAATATTAACGGGTATCCATCTATTCTACTTCTTGGGTTGATAACTAGGAAATTAGCTGGGTATTCCTAAGAGTCGACCGAGACTGTTATATCTTGTAACGTGCCTACTGTTTTAACCACCGATATATCATCCAATTCTAAAATAGTTGAAGTAGGTTCGAAGGAGGTGATACCCAAGACATTACAGGTCTCAGTGGTCAGAATATTGTTGGCTTCCCCCAAATCCACCAATGTATTTGGAAAAAAAAAAACCTGTATCTGAACCATTACCACGAGATTCCCTGGGTTTGTGTACTTGACTGGCTCCTGCTTTCCTAGAATACGATCGAAACATTTGAGGGATTCTTAGTTTTCCTTTAGGGCTTATTCCCACATAATTCTTTAATTTTTTTTCGCATAAATTGGGATGTCTTGTAAATCTTGTAGGAGTGGGATTTTAACACATAAATTCTTCAGTTCCCCGACGATATGAAAGTTAGGATATATGGTTGTTTTTTCTATCATTAGCCTCTCGAGAAATGAGGGAGGAGAAATTACATCTTTATCAGGATTTTGTTGCTTGACTGTATTTTCCCCATGTTCTGTTTCTTCTGTTATGACCACAATCGATGGATTTATTGTTGGTTGTCTATCATTCTCATTCTCCTGTTCTTGATGAATTTCACTTTCCTCAGGAGAAATTACACACCCTGACCTCAACCGAAGTTCGTTGCACCCTACAGAGTTCGTTTCACCCTCCAAATTTTCGACAATTTGTACAAACTGGACTGGTCTGTTATTAGGATCCGAGTTGAGTTGAACTGGTAATTGAGGACGCATTTGAGGTTGGGCATTTTGGGGCAAATGAAGTGGATCCTGTAAAGTGGTTTGAGCTTGAGGAACCATTCCCATAGGTTGATTGGTTAGTCCCATGGGGCTCTGCCAGTTCCGAGTCCAATTGGTGGCTTGGGCAGTTGTGCTAGTCCACTATGAAGGATAGGGGTTATTATTTGAATTCTACCAAAATGAGGTAGAGTATTGAAATTTAGGCCAAGTAGGATTAGGATCTGGTTTATTTGGCTAGGGTGAAGTAGGATATTGTTGGGACTTCTAGGTGGGGTTAGAAAATTGTTGGCTGTGCCATGTGTTTCCATAATTATGCTGCTGATTATATTGTCCAAAAAAGAAAGAAGAAGGATCTTGTAGCATACCTAGGGGGCGAGCCTCCCATTGGAGACACTGAGCCATCAAATATACTAGTTTTGTTTCCTCTTCTGCTTCTTTAAAGACATTTTTTATTCCTAGGAGCAATGGAGATTGCTCTGTTGCATGGTCTTTGGCACAGATGGCGCAAGTCTGAACCATGTCCAAGGGACACTCCCTTGAACCATGTTTCCTTTTGCACCATGGGAAAAAAATAGCCAACGATTGTTCTTCTTCTGCTTATTTCTGTTTAACCTACAGAACATCCAATTGTGTAGCTAGAGTACCCAAAATGTTAGTTTTAAAATTTTCTAAAAGATTACCAATTTTTGCTCAGGTGACACTCCTGCTAGTAATGTTGCTACTTTTGGTGATGGGGGCTCGTATTCCCGATCTGTTTCGTGTACTACCACGCGAACACATGATACACAATTGAACAATCTCATCATTCGTTTCTTGATAAATATCTCCTTTTCCCATCAAATTCAATGTTTCTACCCATTCATCCTTCATACCTTTTATTAGAGTGGCTTTAAGTACCTCACCTGGTAGTCTACCGTAAGGTGATCTCTGCAAGTTATATTGAAACCTTTCAACATATTCTTCTAGTGTTTCATTTTCTTTTGCAATCATTTTAAATATTTCATCCTTTAAATCCTTGGTTCTATAGTAGTCTTGATATTTCGTAAGGAAGGTTTGTTTCATTTCATCCCATGAATTTATAGTTCCTCCCCCTAGTCCCATAAACCATTGTAAATATGCTCCTTTCAAAGTGGAAGGAAATAAATTTAGTTTCTAGGGTTTAGACGTATAATCATAGCCTCTACACAGGACATCAAACTCGAATAAGAACGCGTTAGGATCCTCTGAGATCAATCCATTGAAGGTTGGAAGATTCTGTAGTGGAATGGATTTCATTGGGGATTTAGCAACCAGATCAACTATAGGATATTTCAAATTGGAAGTCTGGGGTTGTGGCTTATTTTTCTGTTCCATTTGGTCGAAAATGTGCCAATAATCTTTAGGTATTTCTTGGTCTAGGTGTTCTATTCGGGGTGGTTGATTGCTTGGTCCCTTAGGAGATTTGATCACACTACCTATGTCTAGGATTTCATGTTTTCCTTCTTCCAAAATCATAGGATATCTAGGTTCAGGTGGTTGTGGGTTTTCCTCAGCAATTCCACTGGTATCCCCTTCTCCTTTTCTCAAATTACAAAAATTTCCCTCACCTAAAGGACTGAAAAGTGGAGTATGTATATTTTGGAAAATTTGTTCAGTTCCTTCGGTTCCACTATGAACCTCAACATGAGCTGCAGTTGGTGAATTTGCTTCTTGAGGGACTCAGGTATAACCTTTTCAAGGTCCAACCGAGGCTTGAGATTCATCTTTTCAGATAATTTCATCTATAAAAGTGCTCCTTCCAGAGGGAATAGAGCCCTGGGATTTTGTGGTTTTTGGTAAGGGTTTTGGTTTTTTAGGTTCTTTCTTCTTAGTCATACACACCGACACAAATTCTATGCACCTATGTAACCTCTATGCATCAGCTAAATGTAGTCTTTGGCACAAACATTTCACTTGTTGTCTGTGTAGGTTCTTACCTTCCGTTTTACATACCTCATCCTTTTAGAGACACAACCTGTATTATCTTTGATATTCTCCTCTGAAACAATGCCAAAATGTTGGGCTCTAAATATGTCCTAAAAAAACCTTAGTCTGACATTAATTTTATCAACCGAGGATTCGTCTTTTCTCTCAAGGGTGTCAAAAAAGTTTATGCAGATAGTTGTAGAGGTTTAAATCGTGTAGATATTTCAGTTACAACAAATCTGAGTCTATCTAAATTAATGCAATAGTCAATTTCTTCATGCATTAACTAAAAAATCTGAAACTAATAACTCAATCAACATAAATATATTTTGAGCAATAACACACCATAAATCAAAACATCAACCAATTACTGAATTCATTCATCTATCTAAGAAACATCAATTTAGTCTATGAAAACACTTAATGAATCAATCTCTCAATGATTACTTAATCTGCTTGAAAGGAACAACGATCTACTGAATATTTAAGAAGGGACAACAAATGTGAATTAAACGAAAGGGACAACAAATGTGAATTTAACAAAAGGAACATCAAATGCGAATTAAATGAAATGAACAAAAAATGTGAATTTAAATGAAATGAATTCACAAGCGATAAATTGATAGAAAATGGGAATGAAAAAACAATCAATAATCTCCAAATGGAACATCTATTCTCTGCAATTGGAACAACATAACCAATTCATAAAAGAATAAATACATTAACAAGTCTATCTTAATTGTTGAAGGGAATATCAAATCACACAACTATAATAGAATTTATAAGATTACATATGAGACAGTATCTCCTGTCGACTAGGCCCATGGTCTTCATGTTGGATCATGTTGTCATTGATGCCAATGGTTTGATTACTTGGGAGATTGTTGGATCATATGTCATTGATGTAAATGGTTTGGTTTGATTGATGTCAAGTAATTGATTGATATTATTCCCTTGATGACAATGTTATATGTCCAAGTGGAAACCAATTGATGCAAAGGTAAACAAATGGATGAACTCCAAAGTGGTCCCCTTATGGTGAAATCCCTCACGGGAAGACGCTTTGCGGATTGAGTTATCCTAGAAGAATGGTTGGAGGACCCATTTGATTACTTGGGAGATTGTTGGATCATATGTCATTGATGTAAATGGTTTGGTTTGATTTGATGTCATAATTGATTGATATGATTCCCTTGATGAGAATGTTATATGTCCAAGTGGAAACCAAATCGATGAAAAGGTAAACAAATGGATTGAACTCCAAAGTGGTCCCTTATGGTGAAATCCCCTCACTGAAGATGCTTTATGATTGAGTTATCCTAGAAGAATGGTTGAGGACCCATGCTCTCATTATTGTTCATCATGATTGATAAGGTAAAATGGATGAACTCCAAAGTGGTCCCCTATGGTGAAAGCCTTCAATGGAAGACGCTTTTACGGATTGAGTTATCCTAGAAGAAATGGTTGGAGGACCCATGCTTGTATGAGGAATAACGAGATGAAGATAAAGGAAATTGTTGGTGAAACTATCCTATATGGATATGCTTGTCATGCCATTTGGTGAAGGAAATGTCACATAACTCCTCCCCGGTTTGAGAGTTATGGCCTTACTGTTGAAGGACCTCACATGAAGGCTTGAAGCCCCCAGTCAAAGAAGTCAAAGTGACCTAAAAGAAGAAATGATAAAAATAAGGTGACAAAATCAAGAAGAATATTTATGGAAATGGTTAACCCTAAAAATAAGGAAATGATTAAGTGACCTAGAAATGGGTTAATATTATTTATTCAAGGTGGATTATTTAAATAATCAAGAGAAGGACAAAATCAAGAAATGATAAAGTAAAGCATAAAAATCAAGAAGGAATATTTATGGAAAATACACTGGTTAACCCTAAAAATATGAAAACAGGTCAAGGGACCTAGAAATGGGTTAACATTATTTCAATAATAATTTTAATGGAGAAATTGTATGGACCCAACCCTAAAATAAGGAAAAGTGGTTTAAGATGGTTATAAGGTATCCCCTTGAGGAAGCTACGTGAAGGTATAAATAAGAATAAAGGCTCTCTCATTTGAATCACACTTGAAAATATTGGAATATATATATGTGTTTGAGGTTTTACCAATGATATATTAATGGAAATTCTAAGGAAAGTGAAGAAAAGAAGGCCTAAAATGCAAGGAAGGATAAATTCCTTTGAAGGTGCTTTCTATGGTATGTTATTTTCAGTCATCTCACCATTTTCACTATAAATTTTTTCTTCTATAATGATTCAGATCCTGAAATTTCTATGCAAGTGAGAAAACATATCCAAGATATTTGTTTCAAACTTCATCTTGTGGGTCGTTTTATTTTGAGTTACACTTTGTGGAAAAATAGGGTTTGTGGTCACCTCGAACTAGTCAAAATCAGGTGTTTCTGGTAAAAAACGTCATAAATTATTCATAACAGATCCAAATTCAGTGAGACCAAATGTGTTGGTTAGGTTAAAGGTTTTAGTATTTCCTGTGTAAATAGTTTCAGATCATTTTATCAAACATTTTGTGTAGGGCACACTCTACAAGGACGCCTCTGTAGAATAGCCGTATCCAAAGAAGGTATGCCATTTTTGCTATAACACTTTTATGAGAGGTTCCAAGTAGTGCCTCTTGGATGAATTGCATAAAACATTAATTGAAGAACAGTATGCATCAGTTTCCAAGTCTTTATACATTACAAAAGTTCAAAGTTATGATTACTTCCAAGTTAGGGTTGTTGACTAATCCAAACTAGGCATGTGGAGACTAAAGAAAAGTTTGATGAAATGCTAGCCCTTTGCTATTAAAGTTAAGGAAGGTTTGAAGGAATGTGATCAGATGTTCAGGTCTATTACAAAGCTACAAATCATATTTTGGATGATGAAATCTGATGAGGATTTTGGTTGAGGTACATGTTGAGTACATGGTTGAGAGACAAGTAGTTGATGAGTTGGCACATACATGAGGTGTATAGCTGATGATGTCACATATTGATGAGTCATTGCTGATGAGGGTTTGACACATGATTGGTATATACTTGGTACATGGTTGGACGCACTTGTTTATGGTACAAAGCTGATTACAGTTATTTGGCATGTGCTGGTGCATGGTTGATGTTTTGTTTATGGTACGCATTGATATCCGGTTGAGGATTGCTGTCTCATCTCAGTTGATTCTCGAATGCAAGATGAGTCTCTGCATATAGAGCTGATGCCTTGTAGAGTTGTACCTCTATCTCAGTTGTTGCTGATAAACCCCAAGACAGTCCTAATAAAAGAAAATTGTACATACATCTTGTGTTCTTGTAGCCATTGTGGTGATGACTTGTTGATGATATATTGCTGATATATGTTGTCGGAGATATAAAAGTCACATAACTGGTTATAAATGACAACAATGGGTAATGAATAAAATGTTGAATGCTAATTGATGAGTTTTGTGCAAGAGGGAAGTTTTGGGAAAAAAAGCCCCACACTCATTCACCCCCTCTAAGTGCAGGTGTGTCCAACAATTGGTAATTTAGCCGGCCTTCACTAAAAGCCTCAACAAGATTTAAGGAGATCCATAGACACAACAAAATGGATGATGAAGTTCCAACTCCTTGATGAGAAAAACCATTCTACTTGGAGAATAGAGGATGAGAGTGTATTTAAAGACAATGGGAGGAACAATTTGGAAGGCAACCATTCGTGGATATATGTCCTTGAAGAATTAGTCAAAGTTTGTAGCCCAAAGGGAAGGAAAGAAGAATGATGCATTTGCTCTCAAAACAATTCTTAGTGGACCCTCGCCCCCTATCAAAGAGAGCATGACAATGCACTTCCAGCCAAGGATCTATGGCTAAAGCTAGAGGAGACATACGCGAAAGAAGAGAAAGAAGAAATTAACGACCACTCCATCAGACCAAAGGTAAAGAATCATCAAAACTCTTGAATGCATTTTATTTCTAAATGTGATTTTGAAAAATTTCAAGTGAAGATAAAGAATCAAGTGGATAATAGGCACAAAGGAAGATCTTGAAGACATTTCAAACAAAAACAAAGAAGCATGTGTTGATATTGGCAAAAAGGAAGATCATGAGGATATTTCAAATGAAGTAAAGAACACTCTAAAGCCCTTTGAATGCAATGATGATGACATGAATTTTTCTCACAAGTGAAGAAGAATATGTAGATATATAGTTTGTGTAAAGTCTCATGGTATTTATCCCATGAAAAGAATAGAAGAAACGGCTTAAAACTTCAAAAAGGAACAAGAGGGATTATACATGTATAGGAGTGATCGCTTTATAACGAGACTATAACTATCTTTCGATAACACTAAGAAGTTTTTAGGAGGAGTCAAAGACACATCTTGAAGTTAAAGGAATGCTCAAAGAACAAGAAGAGAGTTCTAAATTAGAAGAAAAGGGAAGAAGAGATCACAAGACTAAAGAATGGAAAAGAAGACATGAATATAGATGATGATATTAGTAAAAGTTTTGAAACTGTCCATCTCAAGACAATAAATTGAAAGAAGCCAAAAGAATAGAGGAACTATTGAAGATTCAAATAAATGAAAAAGGAAGAGCCGCTAAAGTTAGAAGCCTAAATTGTTGACCTTAGAAAGAAGGTGGAGTAAATTCAAAACAAATTCTTGAATAGCTCATTAATCTTGGATGAGATATTGGAAGTCAAAGATCATCATGTGATAAATCGTGTCTTGATACAATGGAGAAGATACACATGCTGAAGCAAGCACCCTAAAGAAGCACATGAGGTAAATATATCGGGGCATGAAGACAATGTTGCAAAGCAACCATCTACACAAGGAAAAGAAAATTTCAAAAGAATAAAGCAAGGGAAGACATCAAGAAGCTATCTTTGGGACACCAAAGCAAAGGGTAAGGAAAGTATTTTTCATGGGCATTGTTATTCATGTAATGGATATGGTCACAAAGATTTTGAATGTAGATCTTATGAAAGAAGATATAATAGAAGAATCTATAACACCACAAGATGTTTGAGATGTGATCAACAGGGACATATTGCTCAATCGTGAATCCCCCATGAGATGCTACAATTCTAGTGGATTTGGCCACAAAATCCCGTGGAGGCCGAACACAAGAAGAAAGTCCATGATGAGAAATTCACAGTACGGCTAGAAGAAGGAATGAAGTAAGAAAGGGACATCTTGAAAAGATGGATACTCTCAGAGCTCAAGTTCTCAAGAGAAGGGTCATCTACAAAGCGGTGAAGAAGATAGAGCAGCCAGATCGAATGAAAGATTGAAGGAAAGTTCAAATGTGTCATCTAATAATGCATACATGGGTGACAGTGTTATCAATCATTTACATACACAGGATGACCTTGAATAAGACACATACATACATGAGCTATCTATGCAACATGCCATGTATATGTTGTAAAGCCTTGGGAAAGGAATGCACATGGCTTGGAGTTTGATGTGATGGTATAACTCAAAGTTGCAGAGTCTAACATTGTTTACTGCAGGTTCTGACACCATTTGTTGCAGGTTTAAGTGTTCATCTATTGGATTATGTAAAATAAAAATCTTTGGTGCATGGCACCAACCCATGAGTATGGTTTGATGTTGATCTTTGGAGTACATGGCTGGTACTTGAAGTTTCATTAATATATCCATGATGTATTATTGGAAGTATATGCTATTGTTGGATATCATGGTGCAATGCATTTTCATGTGGATGGGCTACATCGAGATTACGTAGATTGATAGTCATTGTGTACATCATTGGGGAATCTTTAGCTTATTGACGCATGGTTTCTTGGCGCAAGTAATGATGCATGATGGTACACTCATGGATGCATTTTGCACACATTTGGCATGTTGGCGTGATGCACATGTTGGCATATTGGTAGATGCACATGTTGGCATATGGTGGATACATTTCATTGATGATATCTTTTGGCACATTGTTGATATACATGTACATGTACATGGGTGTTGTGCATGGTGGGTACACATTTTGGTACATGATGTACTGGTGGATATATTGTCGATTCTCATTTCATTGTTGACACATATTTTGTTTCATGATGAATGGTATAGGACAATTTTGATGCATGAACAGTCCAAGGACCGCCATATAGTAGCATATTGTTCATCTTGCAGAGAAGATAGGGGAGACATACCCTTGTGGGAGGGTCATTCTTCTTCCCATGATTCTAGGAGGAGATATTTATCAGATGCATACCTAGAAAAGAGACCTATATTTGAAGAGAAAGAGCACAAAGGCATGTAATTCCAAGGGGAGCCATGGTCACAGGGGGAAGCGAAGTGTTCGATGTATTTCAGCATTACATCAGATTGATATCCCTTATACAAAAGGAGACGGCTGCATAACAAGCAAGGGGAGCAGCCACAATATGAGAATGGCCCTTGCCATTGATGTCAAGGGGAGAGATAATCACATTGATGTGTGGATTGATGTCTATTGATGGGAGAGATTGGATATGGAGAGATAGTCACATTGACTATTGATGTGGCATGCCTTGTTAAGCATGTTGACATCAATAATTTGTACCGGTGTTTGTAATTGGTGTGTTGACATCAATGTTAGTATTTGCCATCAATGCCAAAGGGGGAGATTGTTGATCATGTTGTCATTGATGCCAATGGTTTGATTACTTGGGAGATTGTTGATCATGTCATTGATGTAAATGGTTTGGGCTCGATTGATGTCATTGGTTGATGTCAAGTAATTCATTTATATGATTCCCTTTGATGAGAATGTTATATGTCCAAGCGGAAACCAATCGATGAAAAGGTAAACAAATGGATGAACTCCAAAGTGGGTCCCCTTATGGTGAAATCCCTCAATGGGAAGACGCTATGGATTGAGTTATCCTAGAAGAATGGTTGGAGGACCCATGCTCTCATTATTAGTCTATCATGATTGATAAGGTGTACAAATGGATGAACCCAAAGTGATCCCCTTATGGGTGAACCGCAAAGACGCTTTATGATTGAGTTATCCCAGAAGAATGGTTGGAGAAACCCCTATGCTTGTATGAGGAATAACGAGATGAAGATCAAGGAAATTGTTGGTAAACCATCCTAGATTGATAGTGCTTCTAATATGCTACTTCGGTGGTATGTGGACCGTCACAAAACTCCTCACGGTTTGAGTTATGGCCTTATGAATATGAAGGAACCTCACATGAAGGTTTGAAGCCCCCAGTCAAAGAAGTCAAAGTGACCTAAAGAAGAAATGATAAAATAAGGTGACAAAACTCAAGAAGGAATATTTATGGAAAATGGTTAACCCTAAAATAAGGAAAATAGGTTAAGGGACCTAAAATGGGTTAATATTATTTATTCAAGGTGGATTATTTAAATAATCAAGAGAAGCTTACAAAATCAAGAAATGATAAAGTAAGGTGGACAAAATCAAGAAGGAATATTTATGGAAAAATGGTTAACCCTAAAAATAAGGAAAATAGGTCAAGTGACCTAGAAATGGGTAAATATTATTTCAATAATAATTTTAATGGAGAAATTGAAGTGGACCCAACCCTAAAATAAGGAAAGTGGGGCCAAGGACCTAGAATATGTTTTGGTTGAAGCATTGGAGAGTATAAATAAGAGGCAAGGCTCTCATTTGAATCACACTTGAGCATATTGAATATCTATATGTGTCTGAGGTTTTACTTCAATGATATATTAGCCAAAATTCTGGAGGAAAGTGAAGAAAGAAGGGCCGAAATGCAAGGAAGGATAAATCTTTGAAGGTGCTTTCTATGGTATGTTATTTTCAGTCATCTCACCATTTTCACTATAAATTTTTTCTATAATGATTCAGATCCGAAATTTATATGCAAGTGAGAAAACATGGGTCCAAGTATTCATGGTTCAAAATTAAACTTGTGGGTCGTTGTATTTTGGATTTACACCTGTGGAAAATAGGGTTTGTACGAACTAGCCAAAATCGTGTGTTTTGAGTAAAACGTCATAACTTCTTCATAACAGATCCAAATTCAGTGAGACCAAATGTGTCGGTTAGGGTAAAGGCTTTAGTATTCTTTGTAACAGTTTCAGATCATTTTTATTGAACATTTTGTATGGGGCACTTCCCTCATAAGGACGCTCTCTAGAATAAGCCGTGACCAAGGTATGCCATTTTGCTATAAATCCTTTCGAGAGGTTCCAAGTAGTGCCACTTGGAGGAATTGCATGTCAATAATTGAAGAACATTGTTTATCAGTTTCAAGTCTTTATACATTACATGTTCAAAGTTAAGTGATTACTTCAAGTTAGGGTTGTTGGACTCAATCCAAAACTAGGTAATGTGAGACTAAAGAAAAGTTTGATGAAAATGTTAGTCTCTGTCATAAAGTTAAGGAAGGTTTGGCAGGAATGTGATCAGATACACCAGGTCTATTTAGAGCTACAAATCAGATTTTTGATGATGAAATTCAGATGAGGCTTTGGTTGAGGTACATGTTGAGTACATGGTTGAGACAAGAAGTGATGAGTTGCACATACATGAGGTGTATAGTTGATGATGTTGGTACATATTGATGAGTCATTGTTGATGAGTGGTTGAAACATGATTGCATATACTTGGTACATGGTTGGATGCACTTTGTTTTATGGTACAAAGATTACAGGTTGTTTGGCACAGTTGGTGCCGATGCTCTTCTTTATGGTACATATTGATATTCGTTGAGGATTGTTGCCCATCTAATTTGAGAGGCCGAGAATGCAAGATGAGTCTTGCATATAGAGTCGGTGCTTTTGCAGAGTTGTACTCTATTCAGCTTGTTGCTGATAAACCCCAAGGATTGTAGTCCGTGGTAATAAAAGAAAATTGTACATACATCTTGTGTTCTTTGTGTTCATTGTGGTGATGACTTGTTGATGATATATATTGTTGATATATGTTAAGTTGATATGTGCTCACATATAACTCAAGTTATAAATGACAACAATGGGTAATGAATAAATAAATGTTGGAATGCTAATTGATGAGTTTTGTGCAAGAGGGAAGTTTTGGGAAAAAAGAGCTCCTGACACCTCTCATTCACACCCCCTCTAAGTGTGGTAGGTGCGTCCAACACTTCAAGATACTACTTCATGAGAAAACTCAAATACAGAAATGATCAAAACGTTTGAAGCTTCCATTAATTCCATAATTGATAAGTCATTTATGATGGATTGTTGTAGATTGCCAACAATTAAGATATATCCGACTCTCAAGTTATCTCTCTATCGCTCACTATTATTTATATATTACGTTGAGATAAGTAAATTAAAGCTATCCCCGGAGATCGAGATCCTTAGATTGTTTACCATTTATGAAGATTGCAAGATGAAGAGTCAATCTTCCTTTGAACTGTTGTGTGCTTGATTTCTTCTATCTTCAATGGTTTGTGCATCTTCATGTTCTTCTTAATTATCTTTAGTTAATAACAATTGTCCATTTCTGCATAAAATCAAACAATTCAAACCAATGTTTAGAAAATGTCTAATATCATTCAATATTATTTCCTAAAGGATTTCTAACCATTTTCTTCCCTAATTACTCAAATTAATAGAAAAGTCAACAAAGAATATATCACAAACTAGAGTAACAAGGAGAAAATTTATACCTTTTTCTCAACCCAACAATGTACATGATGAAGCAACATAAAGAGGATAGTTCCTTTAGGTTGGGATATCATACGAAATACTTATAGGGGAAAAAACCCTAATGTAAATATATCTTTTCCATTGATGTGACAAGGGGGTATATTTATTAGATGCAAAGGACACAGGCATGGTTCCAAGAGGATCAAATTTATAAGATGCAGAGGACAAATGCATGGTTCTAGGGGAGCATGAGTGATATGATTCTCAAAGATTGCATGCGTGAGTGTTTCCATCAATGCCAAAGGGGATAATGTTGATTAATTGTCTGCTATTGATGTCAACCCTTGAAGAAAGTCCAATAGCTAATTTCGGGTGAAGCACAAAAAATTTGGGTAATGGACCCAAGTTTGTTTGATGTATAATGGTATTAGTTTTGATATATTTTCATGTAAGACTATTCATATGGATATTACATGTCATTCCATTTCTGGTGGTATGGAATGTCACATAACTCCTCACAGCTTGAGAGTTATGGCCTTTAGAAGTTGGAGGACCCTCATATATGTTGGCTTGAAGCCCCAAAGGTCAAAGAAGAAGTGTCAGAAGAAGAAATTATTTAAATGATAAACTTAAGTGACAAAGTCAAAGAGGATTATTTAAATAATGAATTGAAGTGACAAAGTCAAAGAGGATTATTTAAATAATAAAGTGAAGTGACAAAGTCAAAGAAGATTATTTAAATAATAAAGTGAAGTGACAAAGTCAAAGAGGATTATTTAAATAATAAAGTGAAGTGACAACGTCAAGGAGGATTATTTAAATAATAAAGTAAATGGAGAACTTTATAATTATGTAAAGTGGTTATAAGAAGGTGTTGAGCACTCAACACACCCTAAAAGTCTATGTCCATTTTCTACTTTTTGGGTAACACTCGATCCTTTGCACTGTTTGTTTTTCCTTCAGTATGAAACTAATGCATGCACTTATACTTTATGTTTCATGTTTGAATATTTAAAAGAAAAAGAGTTTGAACATACAACAAAGAATCATCTGAACCATTAAAAGGTACTTAACAACCGCTTAAGGAATCGGAAAACTAAAGCCTTCCCCAACACGCTTAGGGATTTCAGCATCGGTAAAGATTAAAGGTGATGAAGATCGTTTGAGAAGTTTAAAATAGCTGAGCACCTATCTTCATCGGTGTCGACAGACAAAAGTATTTATTTTTGCAAATGAACTTTGGCAAGGGTATCATCGAAGGTCGATCCATTCGGCTTCGACAGGAAAATGAAAAAGTAAGCGTCGCACAAGGGAGGAGTGGTATCACCAACCACTGACTCCCAAAATGTTTTCAATGACTAGAGGTAACGAATATGATAACCCACCAAGGAGTTGTGCACCTAAAACCTTCCCCCGATTATCGATCCTCGACCTCCATGCTGGAAAGACATAATGTGATGAGACGTTTTAACCCTCATATTCGTTAGGTATGACACATTTAAAGTGTTAGTAAAATTGCTGATTGCGCATTAGTTTCTAATCCATGTGTGAATCAAAAGAAACCATTTAAAACTTGTTGATACAATGCATCTACCTCCGCGCCTCCGTCGTCAACCAATTACAATTTAATTGCGGAGAACCGACGACAATTTATTTTTGAATTGCATTTATTACTCGTATTAACTAGTTGATACGATGGATAGAGTCTCTCCAGTTATATTCTTTCCACGTCATTATATATGATCCTATTCTGCACGACAAGGATTTTAGAACAAATAGAGGAGCATGGTTAACAATCCGTAGAAGTCGTCCAAAGTTCAGTGAGTATTTGACAATTATCTTAGCAAGCATTACAGGTATGTATCCACTTGTGGTGTTTTACTCTTCCTTTTTATGTTCTCAACCCAACACTACTCTGTACACATGTTTAAAGACTATTTTAATTGAAGGAACAATGCCTCTGAAGAAACCCTCCACCAGAAAATCCCCAAGAGTGCCAAAGCCGCAAGAACCAGAAGCAGGAGAGGGCTCCTCCCCAGTAGTTAGAAGGAAATTAGAATTCACCCCCAAACCGGTGCCTGTCATTAAGACATCTACCAAGAAGGCCTTCATCCAACCTCCAGAATTCAGAGACACAGAGGAAAACATTGGGGCCAAAACAACATTCCCTCGCTGGGAAGAATTGTTTAAGAAAATCAAGAAAGAAGAAACCCTCGAGTATACCCCACACAATGATCCTGATATAAGGAAGCTATATGATGATGTCCTCCCAAACATACATAGGGATTATCTACACATGGTGGCAAGCCAAACTCCGGTGTTTCCTTGCATTGAGCTCCTAAATTGGCTCATTGACCACATCGATGCACATAAATTTTTGATTAATGATGATAATGGTGGATGCGTCGGGGTTTTCTTGCCATTAGAGGTTTAGATTTACTACAAGCTTAGGGAGTCAGAAGAAAAAATGAGCACTGATTTTGTTTTGAGTTTTTATGCATCACACAATACCAGCAAAATCATGGCGTCATGGTGGAGGGAAAAAAAATTTTCACGAACCGGATTTCTGGCAGGTACCCAATGACCAATATAAGGGAACAATACATATACTTGATGGCTCTTCTCTACAGGTTGCATGGGGAGAATGATTGCTCCTGGTTTTTAGAGGCTTGGATGCCCCTAGCTTATATGGTGGCCATTTCAGGCATGGGTTTCAATTGGGGTGCCAGCATCTCCAAACAACTGAGTACCTGCATAAGACAAGCCCAGACACCCAAAGAGGGGGAAACCACCTCCTTCTACATGGCCTCATATCTGTTAGACAACATCTGCGCCAGGAACGTTTTCTTTGGAATGAAATTGAACTGGCACTCCTCGGAGCTCTCGGTCCATGTATAATTCAACATCTTATGGGATAATAGGTAAAAAAAATCCTATGCTCTCATCTGTGACCAATTTATTACACACATCTATTTTTTGTTGTTCAGGAAAGAGTGCCCTAGGAATTCAGAATAAGAAAAAAGGGTCATATCAAAAGTGGGTCACTGGTATCTAGACGAGCATCCAACCTACATCATGGTTTTTGAAACCCTAGGGGCACCCCATTTGTTACACATATATGTTCCCGACGGACTAATATTAGAGGAAAATTTCTACTAGACCATCCTGCAAGGATACAATGCCACTTTAGTAAAAGACAAGAAGAAGGCCTTCATTCCATATGGGTTTCATATTGGCTTCTACATGGTCAAAGATACCACGCATGCTAAGCAAGAAGGGCTAAGTCAACTAGAATTCTTGTTCCAAACTGATCAATTTCGCAAACACGATCCCAAGGGCCTAGTCCAAGAACACACATCACAAGTATCATCCTGTTGGCCTTATTCCCATGATCGATTCGAAGATGAAATTTTCACCGAAAATGCTCAAGATTGGAGTGAAGTGGCATCAAGGAGGGATGATCCTCAAACAACCAGGTTCAAAGCTATGAGTTGGGAAGAGCAAGTGACGTCTTTAGAGAAGGCAACTCAATAAATTATCAGGGTCTGGGAAGGAACTATAACATCTGAATCAGGTGAAGAAATAGGCAATCCCCAAGAGGGCATCGAGGAGACAAGAGTTTATCAAGAATCCCTAGTACAAATCATGGATTTCCCTGAAGTTCAAGTTGCACAAGGGATGGGTGAAATTTTGTACCAACAAATCTAGCTGCTAATGAAACAGATGCAGGATGATCCGTACCTTATCATAACACCCACACTTCCAACTGGTACCCGAGAAAGAATCCCGACGGAGTCGAGCGACCCCAATTTCAAAAACCTTGGGAACACCAATGAGTTAGGCAACACTAGATCCACAACATCGCCGGTCAATTCCCTTGTGGAGAGGACAAATCAAATAGAGACAGGTCGGGTGTCGATAGAAACATGAGGGACTAATCCCCTTAGCAAACTTATACATATATATAGTGATGAGGAAAGCCCAGAACCATCTCATGACTCCCCTGTGCATGTCCAAGTGGAAAAAGGTCCCAAGAAAGTTCCCTCCCCCGAGCCCAAAATTCAAGACAAGGAGGTCTGGCAAAAGGAAACAGAAGTCGAAAGCGACCTCGACACAAAAGAACCCAATGAATCAGAAACCGAAGCATATCCAAATGACGAACCTGAACCAGAGGAGACAAATAAAGGATCCCCGCAAAAGGAAATCAACAGTTCTGCAGTTGACGAGAAAATAAGTAACGAGTCTATACCCGACACCTCAATTTTTCCCAATACTCAAATCCTCGATGAGTGACAAGTAGAATTCGGACCTACAAGGCACATCGAGGAAGTTCAAGAGCCCAATATTGAACAAATATACACCACTAGTAGTTTGGGAAGCAAGCTAACATGGGGCGATCAACAAATACCAGAGCCAGTAGATGAGGTAGCGTATATATATGCGATATCCTACGATCAAAAGAGAAAGGCCATTTTTCAAAGGACTGCAAAGAAAAGAAGGATCTCATTGGATCACTCCATCTTAGTGAATACATAGGAGAACTTGATCAATACAACAGATGCCCAAACGTATGAACTGATCAACATAGGAAAATCCCTCTCAGATTCCACCTTGGATAGAGCCAGGAGGGATGAAAATGAACTAGTCGCCACCCTAAGGGATCTTGAGCACTTGCACCATATTGAAGAATACCACAAAGGTGCCACGTAGACCACTGTGTATCTAAGAGGTGAGTTCACAGGAGTTTAAAATAGATTCAATAAGGAAAGACACCTATTAACCGAAAACGTAGCTGAGTTCTAGGAGGACACTCTTATGGAACTCCCAACATGCAAGGAGATGGAGAAATGGTATGAAAGGGCATAGGAAGCGGTAGAAATACTTGAGTACATTGAGGCAGTCCAATAAGGCCGAGATAAGGAAAAACATAGCATTCAGATGATAGGAAAAAGTATTCTTAATCACATGAAGCGATCAACCGAGTACTGGGCTAAGATGCCTAGGGACCCACATCGAGAGATCCAAGAACAATGGACCAAGTGGAAGAAGCACTGGGATAAAATTAACAAAATAATGAAGGATTCCAGGCTCCCCGAGTTCGGAACCCCCGATAATTTCATTGACCTAAGCGACGTGGTCAAGTTGTATGATGAACAAGATGCGCTATGGACCGAAGAGTCCACAAATATAGTTGATGCGAGGCTAGGGAAAGTGAAACAATTTGCAAAACATCCAATCAGAGCTCGAACCATGCTACACTAGTTGAACTCCAATTTAGTAATGTACCGAGCGCATGCAGTGGACATCAAGGGAATATATGCGGCCCTGATGGAATAACACATATTTCCATGGGCCCAAACTTGTGAAGAACTGTTTTTCAATTGGACTAAATACGAGAGAAGTCACCCTTTCCAAGAAGTATCGCGAGATGACTGTTAAAGAAGCTGTTAGAAGATAATGCCACGTGGCGATTTTTGTTTTGTTTAAACTACACTTAGCCATTATTTTCAGTCATAACTTTATATTATAAATAAAGATATTGGACAATTATCAAGAGGTCAATGGTTGTTGTAAGACTCTTTTTTTTTGGTTGTTAAGAATTATTTTGAGACTGCTATGAATTGAGAAGTCCTTCTGGACCAAAGACAAGCTATTTTCATCAGATGCATGTGATTGGACTTGGAGAAGAACTACTTCCTATCATGTTTCATGAATGATGCAATAATGAGTAAGAGCAATTAATTATCTTTTCAAGTTATCTGGTGCAATGTCTTGATGTTCTTTTCTTTAATGATGAAGATAAATCGTTGTGTTATTATGTGATGCATGGTTATGGTAGATGAATTATTTTTCTTGCCATTATCTTATTACATATGTTCTTTCTTTCTGATAGTTAGTTTTTCATACAATAATTGGATGTTCACATGGTTAATGTATTAGTACTAGGCTTGTGGTATAGAGTGATTGTCTGCATGTTGAGCAATGGGTTATCCCAAGATTAGCCTCTTCCCCAGTAGTTAAAACTTAATATTGTTTTTTGTCAAGTTGGTTTGTACTTGATTTCATATCTCATATCATCCCCACCCAAGATAAAATACAGAAGAAAACAATCCTAATTGAAGGAAGAGCCTTCACAAGAAAACACAAAAGCCCATCGATAAATTGGCAGGATTGCAAGATCTGGAGAACCATTCCATTTTAAATGTTGCAGATTCTAATTGGGCCTCGATGGCAGGTTTGGTTCCTACTGTTGAGTCAAGGGATTTAGGACCCATCAATAGAATTGGCGCTAGAAGGAGGGCCTGAGAATGAATGGCTAAATATATATTTTATCTATCATTTCAAACAACCTACAGATTCGTAATAGCCCACATGCATGACTAGTCCTTCACAAGACAACCCACACACGTTGAGTATTCCCTAAACATATAACTCACCCCAGCCTGAGGAAGAACCTTTTCACCTTGAAATACCTTACGCCCTTCCTCACGAGGAATTGAATCAATTCAGGGGAATCACTAGAGCCTACACCCGACAGATTAGTGCGTTGTTCTTATCTCCCATCCTCCCTCGAAGAAGAAAACAAATCATACCAGTGGTTAGCACTCTCGATGAGGTTTTTGTACACTCCATAGAAGACTTAATAGATTTCTCAATTACCAAAATCCAAGAACCTCTCGATTCGATACTCAAAACGCCAGCCGATGACGTCTCTGAGCCAAATGACTTTTCGGAAGAAGAAGAGTTCGACTCGGATTCTAAAGATATGTTGGATAATAATAACCATGACGAAGAGAGAGAAATCCCACTTCAGAACAACCATCCATGGTTGGACGAAGACATTGTGTCCATCCTTGGATGAATACATAATCTTCCCTGACATCCGGAGAAGCTTCTTCCTAAGTACGACCTCGAAACTTCAGGTTTACCTGAATATCATATCAAGAAGTTCATGCTCGCGATCAGAATTATGAACGTTCAACATGAAGAAGTAGTTTGTAGACTCTTCCCCTACACATTTGAAAATTTATCTTCTACGTGGTATTTCAATTTGCCAATAGGATCTATAACCAACTGGACCAAGTTCCAGAAATATTTTCTAGATAAATTTGCAGAGGAAACTACTACGGGAGCCCTGATGGATGAGTTGTTCGCAATCACCATGAGTCCGAAAGAAAGGGTTAAATATTTCAATCAGATATTCATGACCATCTTAACAAAATTCCAGCCCGTGGCAAAACCAACTCAAGAGTTGAAAATTGAGGTTTATGCCAATGCGCTCCCAACGTCTATTTCTATGTTTGTAAAAAGAGCCTCTAAGAAAACCTTGGCGAAATTTTTTGAGGAGGCCAAGAAAATAGAATTCCATATGAAAGGATGTAAGGAGGGCCAGGTATCTTTATTGAAAAAATAAATCCAGCCCCCTCCCAGGAGAGGACTCCTTCTGACTAGACCTCTGGGAAAACCGGTTGAAAAAACTCTCGACAAAGGTAATGGTGATATAGAAGATCTACAACACATGGTTAAGAAATTATCAAATGAAATCATAGACATGAAGAGAAATGCAAGGGAGGGAAACCAAGGCCAAAGGACCTGTAAGCCTTTCTTTAAAAGAAACCCTCCTTTCAAAGCAATTGAACCTCCCCCCGCTAACTTAAATATTGATCTAGGGGATGTTGCGTCTAATTCTTTCTGTACTTATCATCAGGAAAACCACTCCGAATGAGACTTCCCTCAATGGGTACATGCCATGAATTTGATGGCCAATCAGTTTCTATACGAAGTCTCCCTGACCAAACAACCAAGCAGTTCAGTTATGAATATTGTTGACCAGGAAGAATTCAACCCACCACGAGATACAACCATGTTGATATGGGATCATGACCTTATCATGCCTTCTGACGATCTGTTTGAGTCTTAGGACCAACCCGTGGAAGTTCCAGTGATACAGACATGTAGTAAGGGCCTGCCCGACTCCAAATATACCGATGCCACCTGAGCCTTGCAAAGTAAGTTAACTTCCAACCACCCGAAAACATATTTTACTCTTGGTAAAAAGCCTATAAGCATTCATACCCAAGAATCACCCAAACTAGATTAAAACATGGTTGAATATTTGAAGAATCCAAAGGCCAACATTTCAGTTCTGGATATATGTAGGATCACTAGCAGAAAGACTTTCTGTTACAGGCCTTGAACTATGTGGAAAACCCGATGACGGGAAATGGCCCCAACAGAAGTTTGACTCACACAGAGCTGGTGGGAAAACCAACTGTGAATACCTGTTCAGGAGATAGAAAGGAAAAACCTTTTGTCCCCCCGTTCCTCCTAACGTTTGAAATCTTCAATAGAAAGCTCAAAAAATGTTTGGTAGATTCTGGAGCATCCTCCAACGTCATGCCCTTGTCTGTTTGAAAGAAATTGAATGTCATTCCTCTCAAGAGTGATAAACATGTCATACAATTAGATAGGACCCAGGTCAAGGTCATAAGAGAACTCAAAGATGTGATGATCAGAATATCGACACACCCCACATTTGTTCAAGTGATCAACATTATCGTAGTAGATATCCCAGAAGCATATGGGCTATTACTGATTCGAGATTGGTCTGAAAATATAAATAGATACTTCAGTATGGACTGGGAACACCTTTGGCTACCCCTGAAGGGACACAAGAACATGATTAGAATTGACAGGGAGAGATATCTAAAACATATGATCATTGATTTAGAAACCCCTAACGAGCCCTCATCCACAGAGTTCCCCATATTGGGAAATTATTACTGCGAATCCTACTTCAGAAACTTTGCTCCCGTCTTATCTGATGTTCCTCTTACCCAAAAATGTGAGTTTATCTTTCAAGATAAATTGTCGATACTGACAGGAGACACCCTCTTCTGCCAAAACCCGACGCTAGAGCTTGTGAAACAAGAGGTCAGGGAGCAAGGAGCTAATAAGGGAAATGAAAACAACATTTCTCATTCACAAATTTGGGCCCTCTATTTTGATGGATCTAAATCCCAAGAAGGGTTTGGAGCAGGGTGCATCCTCATCGATCCTATTGCTAAATGTCATTTCTTGTCCTATAGGCTAGAATTTGAATGTACCAACAACACTATCGAATATGAATCTCTGGTACAAGGATTAAGGAAAGCCATAGATTTGGATATCAAAGAATTGAATTTTTTTGGGGACTCTGAAATTATTGTTAGACAGGTAAGAAATACTATACATTGCAATTCTCTTCATCTGAAGAACTATCCGTAGGAGGTGCATAGGTTACTAGAGAAATTTGAGGATTTTAATATCACTGCGATTCCTAGAACAAAGAATATTCTTGTTGACTCCTTGTCCACAACCGATTCCACGCTGTCTCCTTTAGAAGATTATGAAGCCTCCCGATTCACTGTGGAACTTCTATACAAACCATCAGTACCTAATAACATTTCCAATTGGAAAGTCATCGAAGGATATGAACAAATCATAAACTTCTTGACTAACCAAGACAATTTCAAAGATCTCGCTATCGATGATGAAGAATTCCAATAGATGTCCACAGAAACCGATCCTTGGACGGGATGACCTATGGATAAATCAAAGGGTCACATGATCCCGAAAAGGATAGCTAATCTAGAAAATCTGTTTTATCTGAAAGAGCGATTTAAGGGACCCAAAAACGYAAAGACTGGTAGCTCTTGTCCCCTGCATGAAACTATAAATCTTGGAACCCTAGAGAGTCCAAAGAATGTGAATCTGGGAAAGACTATATCTAAGGAAGAGAGGAAAGCTTACCTCAAATTATTCAGACAATACCAGGATGTCTTCGTGTGGTCCTATAGGGATTTGAAAATGTATGGTACCCGCATCATTCAACACACCATCCCTTTAAAACTAGAAGTGAAACCTTTCCAACAAAATATCTGAAAGTATTACCCATCCCTGGAACCTCTCATGTATCAGAAATTAAAGAAACTTTTAGATGCCAAGTTCATTTTTAAGGTTAGGCATTTCGCTTAGGTAGCAGAGCTTGTTCCGGTGAGGAGAAATTCAGGAGAGATCCGCCTATGCGTATATTTTAGGAACCTCAACAGAGCTTCAGAAAAAGACAATTACCTAGTCCCACCAATTGAATAGCTCCTGTAGACTATGTTGGGCTTGGAGATATTCTCTCTACTAGATGGTTTCTCAGGATACAACCAAGTCCTTGTTTCAGAGGAAGATTGTTTAAAAACCACTTTATGAACCAAATGGAGAACCTTCTCTTACAAGCGCATGCCTTTCGGGTTAATTAACACAGGAGAAACCTTCCAAAGAGCCATGGACGTAGCTTTCCGGGGACTAATCAATAAATGCTTGGTAGTGTATCTAGATGATGTAACAATGTATTCAAAGAATAGAGAAGAGAACATCCAACACTTAACTCAGATTTTAGAGAGGTGTAGGAAATACGGTATATCCTTAAACCCTAAGAAAACTATCTCCGGTGTCGATGTAGGTAAGCTATTAGGTCACATTATATCTCAAGAAGGCATTCACATAGACCCAGAAAGGATTAAAGCCATAACTCAACTTCCATTACCCCATAACAAGAAAGTTATGCAATCCTTTTTCAGGAAAATAAATTTTGTGAGGAAGTTCACTCCTGACTTCGCAGAAATCATCAAACCCTTACACAAGATGATTCACAAAGATGATGAATTTAAGTGGGATGATGAGCGAAAATACGCCTTCAATAATATCAAGGCTGCCATTTCCTGGGCCCCAGTGTTGCGAAGTCTCGATTTAAATAGATATTTTTTCCTTTATACTTTCACCTCTGATCAATTGCTAGCTGCAGTCTTGAATTAGAAGGATGATGACAACAATGAAGCCCCAGTGTCATTTATGAGTACTAATATTCAAGGAGCTGAGTTCAATTATCCTGTTGTAGACAAACATGACTAAGCAGTTTATAAGGTATTAAAACATTTTAGGTCTTACATCCTCAAGAATCACACTAAAGTAATTGTGTCGCACCCTGCAGTCAGATCATTTTTTACCCAAAAAGAAATGGGGGAAAGAAGAGCGAACTGGATGGCGGTAGTCCAAGAATTTGATCTAGATATAAAACCTGCCAAACTAGTAAAGGGACAAGGGTTGTGCAAGCTTGCAGCCAAAGCCCAGGATCAAGTAAATGAAGATCTGAGATGGGAGAATGAAATGGCACTATGGTGTGGTGAAGTAGAATACATCTCCCCATGACAAGACTCTTGGTAAAAATATTTAACTTATCTTCTACATCATGGAACTTGTCCCAAAAACCTCAACCCTAGAGAAAGGAGAGCCCTGAGATTAAAATCTGCACAATATCGTCTTATAAATTTGGTGCTCTTTTGGATCAATTATGATGGGGTACTGTTAAGATGCCTCAAATGAGAAGACGCAGAAAAAGTACAGAAAGAACTCCATGATGGCCCCACCGGGGGACATTTTGCAAGAAACACTACCGCTCATAAGATTCTAAGAGCCATCTATTATTGGCCCACCTTGTTCAAAGACACTCATACTTATGCTAGAAACTGTAAGAATTGTCAAATAAGCATTGGAAAGGAGAAAAGAGCGGTGGTCCCACTCCAACTTGTTACTGTCTCTCAGTCTTTAGAGAAGTGAGGGTTGGATATCATAGGAGAAATCACACCTAACTCCTCAAAACTACACAAGTACATTCTTATTTCCACCGACTATTTCACGAAATGGGCAGAGGCCATCCCTCCGACTCATGTAAACGAGAAGGTAGTGATCCAATTCATAGAACATAAGATGATCATGAGGTTCGATGTCCCTTCTATTCTGGTCTTTGATAACACAACATACTTTTCTTCCACCCTATTGATGGAGTTTTCTCTGGACAAAGGAATCATAATCAAGTACTCTGCAAATTACTATCCCCAGGGAAATGGTGTGGCTGAATCAACAAATAAAAACCTAGTAAGGATATTAAAGAAGACAGTTACAGATAACCAAAAAATTGGCATAATTTATTCTATAATTCTCTATGGGCCAATAGGGTCACACCCAAAGAAGTTATAGGAAATTCCCGATACTTTTTGGTCTATGGGAAAGAAGCCATCCTCCCAAATGGACTCTATCTTCCGTCTCTTCAACTGCCCCAACATTCCAATGAAGAACCCTCATCATCCATGCAAAAAAGGATTAACACTCTACTCATGCTGGAAGAAGAAAGAGAAAAGGCCAAGTCAAAATTCCTATCTCACCAACAGATAGTGAAAAGATGGTTTGATAAGCATAAGGCTAAAGAAAAGAATTTTTAAGTAGGAGACTTAGTCCTGAAGTGGGACAGAGAAAATGAACCAAAAGGGAAACATTCTAAGTTTCATAGTCTATGGCTTGGACCTTTCTAGGTAGCTAAAAAAATTGGGGCAGACACTTATTGGTTGCAGAGTCTGAGGGGGAAACCTGATGCCCTCCCAGTAAATGGCCAAGCCCTAAAACAATACTTCCAATAAAAATAAAAAAAATAAAAAGAAAAAAAAAATGGGGCATGAGTCAGGGTCAAAGGAAATGAAGGAGGAAAGAGGTTAAAACCCCACATGAAAACCCAGAAGCATCAACTGAAGGACATCCGATGCAAAGTTTAAGAGGTTCTGATTGAA
>SNQJ01S0037553.1:118954-156051 GCA_010110895.2 Picea sitchensis | reverse complement strand
ACGAAAGTCAAGGAGGAAGGTTACTCCCCTTCTCCTCTGTTCATAACTCTCTGTATTTCCCGAGTTCCTCTGGTTTTTCTTCCGCGTTCCCTGTCGTGCATGTTCCTTCTTTTCCCCCCACACTTCCTTTCTTGCCTTTTCTGCAAGATTGCATGTGGCGCAAATTCCCTTGTCCATGGTCAGGTCTGAGAGCTTCTACGGATGGGTGGTTCACCCCCATCCCCTCATTAACTCTTGAGGAGCCTCCCCACCTACCATCCTGGTAGGTAATTCATTCCAGGGTCAGAGAGTTGCTTTGGTCTTTGAGCAAGTAAAAACCGGTATGGTATTGGTTCGGTGGAAGTTAACGCAACCATTCCAGGTCCCTTCCACCACCTCTCATTATCTATCGTGGTCTCTTTCAGCACATCCCCCTCCTAGCAACCATGCAACACCTATTCATAACATAATTTACATTCATCGACCTTTTATACAAAGGTCCGTCAAATCAAACATTCACATCTTTGGGTTTGCCATAGTTCTTGGCCAATATAGTTATTTTTACAAACTGGGGGAAACAAGGTGTTATAGAGGAAGTGAAATTGATGAAGAGCCGAAGTATATCCTGGCCGTTGGTCTCCAGGAGGTGCGTGTCAATAGATCTGAGACTTCGGGGAAAGTCACTTCAGAGGATTTCAAGTGTGGAGTGTGAAAAACTCCCGAAGTACCTAAGGGTGAATTAAATCGCAACCATCCATTGCGAAGGACAAGTGGAGGAAATTCGTCGTCCTCGGGTGAAAGCAATTCAAAAGGAAATGAGTGAGGAGGAGTTGAAACTCCCAAATCCCGAATAGTCGAAGTGAATCATAGCCATCAGATTTAGAGGGACATGTGCTAGAGATCTTTGAACTTCGGGTTAAAGCACTTTGGGAGAAAATGAGTGCGCGGGAGTTGGAACTCCTGAAGCTCGAAGAGTCGAAGTGGATCGTGACCATCAGATCCAGAAGGACACACGTCGACAGATCGTGTATTTCAGGTGAAAGCGCTCCAAGAGAAAGCGAGCGTGAAGTTGAGACTTTCGAAGGAAAAAGTCCCTAAGTGGACCAGAGCCGTTGATTTGAGGAGGACATGTGGCAAAAGATCTGTCATTTCGGAGAAAAGTCACTCCGGGAGAAAAAGGAGTGCATTGAAAAATAACTCCCAAAGGTCGGAGAGCCAGAGTTCATTTGAGCCATTTGTTTGTTGAGGAAAGGTGTCAGCAGATTTTCCACTTCGGAAGATAGCCACTTTGGGAAGAAGAAGGCACAGGATTTTGAAACTCCTGAAGCCTGAAGAGCCGAAGTTAATTGTAGCTCTCGATCTGAGGGAGACACGCGTCGATAGATCGTGGACTCTAGGTGAAAGAATTCCGGGAGAAAGCAAAGGAAGGAAGGGAGGAAAATCTTAGTCATCAGTCAAGAGGCACCACCCAAGATCACAAGATTGATGGTTTCACTTAATTGCGGGGACAGAAAGTGATCGGACTTTAAAATCCTAGAGCGGGCCGCAATCGAAACCACGGTATTTCCAAAGGGATACATGACAACTGGTAGTGAATTGCGGGGAGAAAATCGGTGTGGTATCAAATTACTCTTGGACACCTCGCAATCATGTGCTTACATGAGGGCACAACTTGAGGTCATATTTTAAGGAAAGGACCTAGCGAGGGGAGCCAATGTCTGTTATTTAAATTCTTTGAAGAGGCGAGGGAAGATCCCGCGGGTTTGACAGAACCTGCACTTTGAAAGAAAGGGGACCTATCTAAATTGATTGGGGTCTAATAAAGGCCCAAAGAGTTGATCCGACTCCTTTATTTGAACGATCCTAGACTGGGAGGTCGAGCAACCTCAAGGAGAGAAGGGGGGGGGGTTTGCATCAAGTGGTATCATAGCTTAAAATTTGTCTGCAGATCGTAGGCAAAGGTGAGAAGGTGAAAAGAGATAATATGATAACATCAAATGGTATCAAAACCTTAATTGTGCCTGTAGAAAATAGGTGAAGGAGGAGACAGAGTGTAATGCTATGTGAATGATGGTTGCACGTATGCAACAAAAAATGGACAACAAGGTAGGTTGCATGGAAAATTTGGAAATGCTCTATGTAATAGAATAATACACATACTTGCCAGGAGGGAAAGCAGAGGTTGAAAATGGCTACTGAAGGCCATCGGTGTGGTCAAGACACGAACCACCAATAGAAAAACAAAGATGAGATAGAAAAAGAACTTAGGGAGATCAAAGCAGGAATGGAGAGGCTAGAATTGAAGATGCAATAGGAGGCAAGGGTACACTAGAGGTACGAATGGCCTCTGAAAAGGAAAGTTAAGTGGCATGTATAGAAGTTGTTAGCCAGAAGGCAACAACAAGTAGTGAGGAAATGGCTGAGGCATGTTGAAAACCTCAGTGGCATAGAGGAGAGAGTGGTTCACATCTGCGAGACATAAATTGGAAGGAACCTCAGTGATGAGGAGGAGATGAGATCACCTAGAGATCTCATGAACTTCTAGGAGGCCAGAGATAAATTCTTATATTTCCAGATGGGCGATGAGATAGGATCCAACAAAGATCTCATAGACTTCCAGGAGGGAAGGAATGAAATAACAGATTTCCAGGTAAGCAAGGGAGAGGAGATGAGCTCATAGGTGATTTCATATCAGCAAGGAATGTTGATAGAGGAGGATCAGAGGAGTGTTCTGGTCATTGGGGGGATTCAAATATTCCTACCAAATAACCCAGCAGAGGATAGTGCAAGTGTTGCACATTAGGAAATAATGCAACAGGAATCCAAAAAAGAGGCCATGGGGCCAAATGCTTTTAAATTTAAATGTGTATGTGATGCAGGTGCAACCGAGGAAATACAACCAACAAATACTATCAAAGAGGAGGAGAAGGAGAAGACACCGATGTATGACCCAACAAAAAAATAGGAGCATTCAGATAAATTTCTCACTCAATGGAAGCAA
Source organism: Picea sitchensis (assembly GCA_010110895.2). Lineage (NCBI taxonomy): Eukaryota > Viridiplantae > Streptophyta > Pinopsida > Pinales > Pinaceae > Picea > Picea sitchensis. The sequence goes on along the minus strand of SNQJ01S0037553.1, from coordinate 153,071 downwards.
GAGCTGAAGATGTTGGAGGATTGGTTGAACAATCCAGAACCAAAAAAGGACTGCAAGGATGCATTCATGCAAAGGGATATAGGATGCCAGCATGAGGATCAGCTGGAGGAAGCTGAAGATATGCCAAAAAAGGAGTTGACAGAAGCCAATATGTCTGAGGAGGAATTTGAGCAGCAACTCATTGGTGAGACTGCAAAACTGGAGTCTGCATTAGAGTGGCCAACTAGTGCCAAAAAAATGAAGATAACATGAAGGGTCAGATTGATCAAATTGGTGAGGAGGAGAAAGAGCACACATTACAATGTGCCCAAGAGATGGAGAAATAAGAGAATTCGATGGAGTTTCTCAAAATTTTTAACCAGGGAGATGAGCATGAGGCAACTGTAAAATTGGAATCCACAACAGAAGGAGATGAGCATTCAGAGGAATGGTTTGAAATTTTCATCTTAGAAGTTGAACAGGAGATGACCACAGAATTGGAGTCTGCAATAGAATAGGAAGAAGACAACATAGATTTCGCTAATCTGTGTGAAGAACTACAGGCCCTGGAGAAGAGGGTAAATATGTAGAGTCAACACATCCAATAGGTTAAGTTGGAAACAAAAGGAGAAGAATTCAAGTATGGGGATCAACTAGAAGGAGTTGGGAGTGCACTAGTAGAGCTAACATAAGTCAATCTGTTAGAGGGAATTATTGGGCAACATTTTAGTGACGAGGCACCAGAACTTAAGTCTACAATGGAGTGGCAGGTTGTTGCCACATGAGATGAATTCAGCTTGGGAGACCAGATTGGTCTGCCCACTGAGATGTGTGATGAGAAGAAGGTGCAACAGAGCAGGATACAACACAAGAACCATCCCGTAGACCAGCTAGTTGCGGTGATTGAGGAGATAAGAAAGTTGATGGTGAATTTGGCAAAGGAAGTTGTCAACAGAGAAGGATGGGACATAAGAGAACCTGCAGGAGCAACAGGGCAGCAGAAGCAACAAATCAAAGGAGCAAGTGGACAACTCCAATTTCAGGTTTGGGATCCTGTAGGATCTCGACAACATAGTAGAGGGAGCCATGAGCAGGAGCTCATGATTATCCCAGTAGTGGAGTATGATGCAGGATCATCGTCATCAAGGCACACGTGGAGAGACAACTCAACTCCCTAGCGCGCCTTTTGAATTATTTGGAATCTTAACCATTGGTGTTTCTTGCAAATCTTTTTGAACGGATTGAAAATTGAAGAAGATCAAACCGCTTGGGAGATGAATGATCACGATTGATCTGGTAGTTTCACTCCTAGACTTTAATGTAATGGAACTTAAGTAGTAATTAGCTTCTTTTGAGAATAGAGGTAGTCGGAGGGAACCCTAGGAACCTTCTTGTATATGTAGATGCATTGTATGCCCAAATGAGGCTATTGGAGATTAGGTTACTGGACATGATGGTAGTTGCAGATTACTAGGAGATAGGAGTAGGAGGAATAACTGAGACTCCGTGATAGTCCAGTCTATATACATATTTGTAAACATATATTCATCTTACAAGGAAGAAAACAATTTTCCTGCATATGAACTTTCTGTGTGTTTATGTGTATATGATGAATGTTATTTGTGTGTGTTTATGTATTATGTAGATGTATATGATAGGTTTTCATATGCAATAGGAAGATAAACTTATCTGTCTTCGTTGAGATTGTTATATTGTTCTGGATTCTTTAGGTTGTGCAAGGAGTGCACAACATAACATTGGAGGTTCTGTAGCTAGTGCAAGGAGTGCGCATCTAAACTCTGTTGAGTCTAAAAAGAACGTGCCAGGAGGGCACACCAACGTGATTCCAATTCAAGGGAAACCTAAAGGTTGTTGAATACCTTAGAGGAGAAACTGTGCAGAGGAATCAAAGAGAGACAGAGTCACTGAGAAATCTATAGAGCTCTGCCAAGTGGGCATTGAGTAGGTACAAGTGTGCACGAAAAGACTTTGTTTTGAGATTGAGAAGAAAGAGTGTCAAGAAGAAGACACCCACCGAGTTGTTGAATAATTTGTAAGCTCTACAAGTGTGCATTGAGAAAACGTTGCCGAGAAGGCACAAGAATCCGTTTGAGGAGTAAAGGGACTGAAACCTTAGAACTTGAGTAAGCAAAATCTCAAGAGAGACAACGCAAGGAGTGCCCGCAAAAGTGAATTTACTTCAAGTTCACAAGCTCAGGAGGGGTAGTGCAAGTTTACATGTAGAGCGCAAGTGTGTTCCAGAGCCGAGGTCAATTTTCATTGTCAAAGCTCAGGAGGAAAAGCAGAGTCGATACCCTAGCAACTGGTTTTGTAGGAGAAGGTTCAAAGGCCACAACTTGTGAACATTTAAACATTTTCCCAAGTCTAGTAAAACAAAGAAGCTCAGAAGGAGGAGTGACAAAAACCGTTTGATCGGCTGTAGGAAGAGATTTGGACTGTCAGATCAAGGTCCAGGATGAAGGAGGAACGCGCGAGGAGAAGGACAGATCCCATCCATTGGATCTGGGCGTGAAGGACCAAAGAGTGTTGGATCCAGGTAAAGTGCATGGGCCTTAATCCTTTGTGTGTACAGGGGAGCGAACTAGCATAAGTCCCAAAGTACTGAAGTGATTAGGGACCATCCATCATCCAGAGGGACAGGTGGCGTAAGATCCACAACCTCGAAGCGATATCACTTCGAAAGTTTGTGGTCAAGGAGGAAGCAAAATCGCCGAAGAGCCGAAGTAGATCTTGGCCATTGGTCACCAGGAGGTACGTGTCAATAGTTCTGAGACTTCGGGGAAAGTCACTTCGAAGCATTTCAAGTGTGGAGTGTGAAAAACTCTCGAAGTCCCGAAGGGTGAAGTAAATTACAACCATCAGTTGTGAAGGACACGTGGCCGAAATCCGTTGTTCTCGGGTTAAAGCACTTCGGAAGGAAATGGGTGAGGAGGAGTTGAAACTTATGAAGCCTGAATAGCCGATGTGAATCATAGCCGTTAGATTCAGAGGGACACGCGGCAGAGATATTTGAACTTAGGGTGAAAGAACTCCGGGAGAAAACGAGTGCACGTGAATTGAAACTACCGAAGCCCAAAGAGCCAAAGTGGATTGCGACCGTCAGATACAAAAGGACACACGTCGACAGATCGTGTATTTCAGGTGAAATTTCTCTGAGAGAAAGCGAGCGTGAAGTTGAGACTTCCGAAGGTCGAAGTCCCGAAGTGGACCAGAGTTGTTTATTTGAGGAGGACGCATGGCAAAAGATCTGTCATTTCGGAGAAAAGCCACTTCGAGAGAAAAAGGAGTGCATTGAAAAAGAACTCCCGAAGGTCGGAGATCCGGAGTTCATCTAAGTCGTCTGTTTTTTGAGGACATGCGTCAACAGATTTTACACTTAGGAGGATAGCCAATTTGGGAAGAAGCAGGTGCAGGAGTCTGAAACTCCTGAAGCCTAAAGAGTTGAAGTTAATCGTAGCCCTCGATCTGAGGGAGACACGCGTCGATAGATCGTGGACTCCAGGTGAAAGCATTCCGGGAGAAAGAAAAGGAAGGAAGGGAGGCATATCTCAACCGTCGATCAAGAGGCACTGCCCGAGATCAAAAGATTGACGGTCGAGCTTAATTGCGGGGACAAAAAGTGATCAGACTTTAAAAATCCTAGAGCGGGCCATAATCGAAAACACTGTATTGCAAAAGGGATACGTGGCAACTGGTAGTGAATTGCAGGGAGAAAAGCGGTGTGGTCTCAAACCACTCTTGGCCACCCCGCAATCACATGCTTATGTGAGGGCACAAATCGAGGTCATATGTGAATGAAAGGACCTAGCGAGGGGATCCAGTGTCTGCTATTTAAATTCTTCGAAGAGGCTAAGGAAGAACCCACGGATTTGACAGAACATGCACTGTGAAAGAAAGGGGACCTGTGTAAATTGATTGGGGTTTAATAAAGGCCTAAAGAGTCAATCTAACTCCTTGATTTGAACGATCCTAGACTGGGAGGTCGAGCAACCCTGAGGAGAGAAGGGGGGGGTCTGCATCAATATGGATCTGTGCGCTTAAAACATTAACACATCGGTGCCTACATTGCACAATAGGCACTAGTCGAGTCCTAAAATATTGGAGCCCCGGTGTGTTTATGCAAACTACAGCCTGCTGCTTTAATAAAAACAATGCATCGGTCGAATATATGATACCGAGCACTGATGCGTTCTTGAACTTAAAGCCCCAATGCTCACATGTCAACCAAAGCACCGTGGCTATCCAAGAAATATGGGGCACCGGTGCTCTTATAAACTTAAACACATTGGTGTCTTAATAGGAATAAAGCACCGGGAAAATCAATGATAACATGCACCGGTGCGCTAAAAAACAAAAATGACTGGTGCATGATGTCAAGAAGGCCCTGATGTGGACTTGTGAAAGAGAAGCATTGGTGCGCTTATAAATGGAACGCACCGATAAGCCATATTATTATTATAATTTTTGGTTAAAATATTATTAATATCGATGCTTTTTCAATTTATGTTAGCATCGATGCGTATTATGTTACAACACTGATGCATGTTATAATTAAAGACACTAGTGCTTTTTTTCATTGAATGCACCGGTTGTTATTTTCTCTTTTCACAAGCATCGACTTGTGATAGTGCAAAATTATTGTTATTTTTTAATTCCATTATTTATAAAAAAAATTGGCATATATCTTATAACAGTATTCATATAAATTAAATTTTGATTAGTGCATTTGGATATGATGTTTGGATTATCTTTTTATATCATCAGTGTTCGCATCTCTTCGTTATAATATTTAATCATCCATATATTTATTCAGTGATGTAACATTTCACAGGAACATTGGACAACACAAAAGACTAAATCAAAACATATTTTATCATATATGAATAGGAGGCTCTTTTTCATACAAAATGGGACCCTTATTGGTAACCCCTTGTCTTTCAATTGGGACAGTACTATGTCCATTACATTAAACAAAATGTCTGATTTTCACAGACAATTATTTCAAAAAATACAACAGCTTGCATTGATATCCAAATATATTGATCACCATTCTTCCCTGGAACTCTTGTCAGGTGTGCTCAAGATACTTCCATAACTTGGGTTATTTGGTTGAATGTTTTGTTGATTGGCTTGATTTTTTCCCTCTTCTTCAAATGATTCCATCTACAAAAATAAAAATAAAGTGTAATACGTGTATCTGCAATGGTGAGAATAATGAAAATTGAAATAAATAATATACATGAATGTAGATTGAAAAGTGTCATACCATAAGAATCGAGTCCCGAATGATACACATTTTTTCAAAACCAAATCTCATGCCTTCTGTCAACAACTCTTCTGTTGGCACATTTCCATACTTTGTTTCCTGCAGTTTTAACATACCCCATAATAAATTATAGATTTAATATAAAAGATGTTTTTTGTTCCATTAATTATAAAATGAGAGAACTAAAACAACATAGATACTTACAAATTCCACAATTAATTTTTGATATGCCAACATATACTCGCAACCCTTACTTAGCCCAATGTCAATAAATTCTTGTGATGACTCTTCTTTGTATGTTAGCACATGTTTGAAGACATTCAAGGATGGTTGTTGTAAAACAACTTAAAATATACAAAAATGAAATCTTAAGTTAATGTTATAAAGAAATAACAATTGCTCACAAACTTTGCTATCAACCCTTTTCTTCCTTGTCATCCTGTTTTATGTGCTAAATGAGTTCCATTTTGTTTTCTTTTCTGCAAGAAAATACTTGAAAATTAATAATTAATGCTAAATTATTTATTTATATGTACCTAATAGAAAAATTCAATGATTTCATACATTTGAAGCACGTTGTTGTTGAGATGGCTCCTCCTGCAATGCAATTATGTCCATTTCTTTTACCATCTCCTTGCACATTTTTTTTGACATTCCTACTGGCATATTTCGGATATCAACTCGTTGATCCTTTGGGATTTTCATAATCTTCTTGAAAAAAGTAACATGGCAATTAAATATTTTTATATTGATATATGAAAACTAAATATAACGAGATTGATATCAATAAATTAAGAATGATTAGTAGTAATATATACATATTCTAGAAAAGAATTTTTAGGAATATTACTTTTTGAATGATTCTTTTTTGTTGTTGTATGTTTTTTCTATTGCATGTTTGACAGGTCTCATTGACCATTGCTATGGAAACACTTTCTGTAGTTTAGATATAACCTGGTTCTTCAAATCATTGGATTGATTTCTGTATTGTAAGTGGAAAGTATGTCTATACGTTCGTTCCACTATATCCCTCATAGTTTTGTAAAAATTCCCCCCCCTTTCATTAACTTCCAACACCACTCCAAATGAGCTAAGGACCAATTCATCATCATTTACATCTTCTATAATTTTTATTTTCTTATGACGACATTTTGTTCCTTCGTTGTTGGTTCCAACTATAGATCATTTAACACATGTGAATTAATATATTGTTTTGAACATGTTATCTAATATTTTTAAGTAAAAAATTAATGAAAATTAAAAAAAAAAAAACTCATATTGAATATAATTTTTTCATTCACCTGGTTCATAATTTTGCAATTTTCCCATCAATCTTTTACACTCTTATGCACTTAGATCACAAAGAATCTTATTGAGCTTCCTCATTTTATGGCTCTGCAGGACACACACAAACCAATACATATTAGTTAAACTTACATATAGTTCGAACATATTAATTTTTTATAGAATTTAGAAAGAACTTGCATTTTTAACATATTAATTTTGTATATAATTTACAAATAACTTGCCTTTTTTTCCTTTCTGGATGTGCTATATTTGTATCCATCAGAATTTTTGTTACTTGAACTATTCTCATACATTTTTTTACCAATATACAACCTGTATCATTCAATACAAAAGACATTAAATATATTTTATAAATAAATCACATAATTTTCACCAAAAAAAGTATCCCGGTGCATTGTATTAATATTAAAGCATCAATGCATTACATGTTATCAAACGCACTGCTATAAAAATATTTAAAAGAACAATAAATTAGAGCGGTGCACAATATATCGTTAACAACACCGATGTGTTTAATGTTAAAAACGCACCGATAATTAAAAAAAAACATTAAATTACAACAGTGCGATAAGTATTGTTAACAACACCGCTCCAATTGAAAATACAATGAAAATAAAAAAATACCATAAACAAATAAATTTGCACATCCATGAACATTTTTTTTTAATTATTTGTGGCATAGTCAGTGTGTTTGTATCTGTAAGTGCACCAGTGCGTTATATTACATAAGACACACCGATTACTCGAAACTGTTTAAAAAAAAAACGTGACAGGGCAAAAAGGGTTTGGATTCGATGCATCACATGTCAAACGCCTTTTATATGGAAACATAAACCCATTAAATCTAAAAACCTAAAATGAAAAGTTATAATTATGAAATGATAGAGGGATTTAAACCCTAAGTTGAAGTTTTGTAGTCACACAAAAAATAAGAAGCAATGGTTTAAGCTAAGTATGAAATTTTTTTATTTTATTTTTTCTGAATCACAAAACCCTTCGATTTCTGATTTTCTGAATAATTTTGTTGCTCCAAAAGGGTTTTGAATGAATTACCATACACTTCCAATTCTGATCTTATGAATAACTCTTCTTTCAAAAATATTGATCTGTTGCTCCACAGTGCTCCCCTGTATGTCTCTCTTGCAAATCTGTACTATGTAAATTTTGGCAAAATAATTACCCTTGAAAGAATTTATGAAAATTGTTTTAAATGAATCACCATAGTTGCCTTCAAATTCTGATCTTATGAATAAATCCTGCTATTCTAAAGTATTTTGTTGCTCCACAATGCTCTCCGATATGACTTTATTGCAAATCTTTCCACTGTAAATTTTGGTAAAATAATGAAACAATGAATAGGTTTTTCCTATTTAAATGACTTTATGAAATTATATTTTAAATTCCCACTCATTTTTCAATCAAAGTCGTGGTTTTTTTTTTTTTTTTTTGTTTTCTTCGAAACTTCGGTGCGTTTATTACTTTAACGCATCGGTGCTTATATGTATACGACACATCGGTGCATTTTAAAGTTTGGAGCACTGATATTGGATAATTGTTTTTTTATTATTTGAATTCATGGGACCGGTGCGATGAGTATATAAATTCCTGATGCTTTACAATGTTATAGACACACCGATGCGTGTTTGTTACAGTAACACACCGTTATGTTTTCAAATTTATCTGAATTTTTATTTGCACACCAAATAGTATATTCATCTTAAATTATTTTTCATGATGCATCCACATGAATTGCAATACATCATAGTATACATTTTGCACTTAAAGTCGCCTTATTCCTAAAAATAATTTACCGTTGATTTTGCTCAAATGTAGGGAGGGAAACTTACAATATAAAATGGCCAATTCTTCAAATTCCAGACTGTTCCATATTGCTCAAAGTCCATTGCGGAGTTCTACCTTTCCATCTCGAGTAAGTTCAGATTTTATTTATATTTCGACTATCTAATTGAATTATTTTTGTTATCTATGTCAATTTGAATAAAAATGTATCCAAATTTGCAGGATCATGATTCATAATCAAGTTTAGATGCAGATAATATTCTAATACCAATTAAAAAATGCCAGACGCTCTTATAAGGAGCAACATACCGCAAGTATTTGGTAGATGAAAATGGACAACCACTTTACGCTGCCAATAGTAACATGCCATCTTCTAGCCACAATCCTGGGTTAGCGATGGTAATAATTGTTTTGTATAATGTGATTTGAACAAACCAATTGCATTGTGATTACTAATATCATCGATTTACTAATATTCAATACTTTTGAAATTAGGATTTTAGTGATGATGAACGACCTACCTATCATCTTTCGTTGCACCCCACTACAATGTAAAATCGAGAGAAGGCTTCAATAAGAGTACAACTTGGAGATGAAGCATACCAATAATGGTTGAATCAACCACCTATTCAATTCCCAATACATCTAGATTCACCAATTAGGAATGACTACAACAATAGTAGTTCTTCACAAGTTGGCAATGAATTCAATGAAATAGAGGTTAGTATGGATGATTATTTATGGGATACAACTGCCATGGAGACAATGTTGTTATATGCATTCCAGAATGATGAGCAAGGGGATGATGCTCATATCACTGATACCTTATTCGAAAGTCTGAATCCGCTTCCACCACCCCTCTCTTTGGACCTATCTGGTCAAAATATACCCAACTGGGGACAACAATGTTACTTTACAACTTGAAAGAAAAGTTTGGCATGTCAAACGCATGTTTCTCGACAATATTGAGTTAACTGATCATCATTAAGTCTCTTATAATTTGAGAAATATTGTCACACAATCAACATTAAAAACAATCGATTTTATGAACGTTAAATAATAATGTACATTTCTATTTCCCACTAACTGCAGGTTATTCAAAGATAAGGTTCTTTCGAGTGATAATATCTTGCCCGATAGTTGATAAGAGGCAAAGAAAATGTTGAAAATATTGGGTGTTGAGTACATATCATATCATGCATGTCTAAATCATTGTATTCTATATAGAGGAGAATATGCAAACAAAGAGATATGTACGAAATGTGGGCATGAAAAATGTCATAAATCAAATAAAAAGGGTAAATCACATGGTCCTCCTCATAATATATTGAGGCACATGCTATAATCCCAAGGATTCAAAGGCTCTTTTGTTGCAAAGAATTAGCTATGTTGCAGGGATGGCATGCCTTGCACTTAAGTGAGTTGTGAGTTATGTGAATCCCAACAGGTTCAATAGCCATGAAGGATATAGAGGATACATAGCCCGAAAAAGTCAAGGATGAAGTACGAAGTCTGTGACTTAGCATAGCCATGGATGGCGTCAACCCATATTCCCTCCAAAACACCAACTATTATGTTTGTCCTGTAGTATTGATCAATAACAATGTCCCCCCATGGTTGTTTGTGAAGAATGAACATCTTATGTTGGTTCTTATAGTCCCTGGTAGAAGACAAGTGAAGAATATGGATGTCAACCTACAACCATTGGTAGATGAATTGAATGAATTATGGGAAGGGATACATGTATACAATGTGTCAAGACCCATCGCAACATAGAGGAATTTTACGTTGTATGGCATATGTTATTACACCACACATGATTATCTAGGCTTAGGAGTTTGATCTAGTAAATTACATGTTTATATATGTAACAATATTTTTTGGCATATTTAATTCATTGTGACTGTTCTGGACTTCGACGCTAACATGATCTACTGTATACATTAATAATTTTGCAGGTCTTGTAACAAAAGGATATCATGGATGTAAATGTTGTGGACCTTCTCTGAAGGCTAGGTGGTCCAACCACCTACGAAATCCACTATACGACTTCTCCAGGGCATTCCTCCCAGAACAACACCCTTATAGAAGAGAAGCATCCGCTTTCAATGGTACACCAGAGATAGCCCAAAGGCCTATAATAATGACACCAACAAAATGGCTTAGAGAATATGAGAGAGATAAGGAGAAGGAGATTAAAAAAATATTTGATTCAAATGGGGAGCCTATGTTCGATGATCCAGAATTTTTCGACACATATGTTGAGAAATTTCCCATTCGGATGAAAAATAAATCTGTCTTTTATGAGCTCCCATATTGGGAACATCTTAAGATTGCCCACTTACTAGATCCCATGCATATATTTAAAAATGTTTCATCTTCTTTATGGAGGCACATATAATTAAAATAAAGTGACACATTTTGTATTAGGAGAGATCTTATTTCTTCAAAAATTAAAAAGAAACATTGGCCAAGAAAAGAAAGTAGAGGAGAGGTTGGTCCCTCTTGGTCTTTTAAAGAAGGTGATGTCCCATGGATATTAAAGAAAGTTGATCTTTCTTTGGAAAAGAAAGTTATATTGGGTGTGAAGGTGTCTTCTTTATATGGGTATTCACTACGACACAACTTCACCGTGGAAGGCCATTTGTCAGAGTTAAAATCACATGACCATTTGAACCTTCTAAGAGTACGTATGTCAAAAACATGATTTTATTATTTGTTTTATAAATTCATGCTATGGGATAAAACATAATTAATTTTGTATGTATTTACTTTGTAGGGTCATTATCCATTGTTGGTGCGTAGATGTGTGAACCATGACTTCCCCTAGGACCTAAGACGTGCCATATCTAAATTATCTGCATTTGTACGTTGGATCACATCAAAGGAGATTCATATGGATAGCATTCCATGGTGGCATCAAGAGATAGTTGAGATTGTTTTTATGTTTGAGAAGGAACTGTTGACGATTTCATGGACTTACAAGTTCATCTTCTAATTCACCTAGTAGATGAGGTTGAATTAGTCGGAGTGGTCTCTTGTCGTTGGATGTTCTTCTTAGAGAGGTATATGAAGAAATTGAAAAGATTTGTTCGACAAAGGGAAAAACCGGAGGGGTCTATGGAAGAGGGGTACATTTCATATGAATCTTTATATTATGCCAGTGAGTACATAAAACAAATCAACAACACACCAGGTGCGATGATTTGGGACGACAAAAGGGATGAAGACAAAAGAGAAGGGGAGCTTCTGCAAACGAACAAAAAAAGGCGCTTGATAAAGAGTAAGTGACTTATCATTTGTCAAATTTCTACACAGTAACTATTCACACTAAGCTTCATAATGTATATTTTGATATGACACGAACTATATGTCGATTTTATTTCATGAATACACACACACACATCAACGAATTTAGAAATTGATGCCATTAATAAATTCATTCTTTACAATTTGGAGGAAACACAGTCGTGGATCGCATTATACGAATATAAGAGGAGGAAATGGGAGAGTGATAGGAAATAACTTAGACGGTTGAATGGTAGAAGCATGCCTTATCCTGATCATTTAAAATAAAATATGCCAATGATATGCCCCAACAATTGGGTTGTTGACCAAGTCAGAGAGAAATAAAGTGCATTCGACTGTTACCCGTGTGCTGAAGAGGATGCACTAAACATAGGGATTGGGTGCAAAAACTTGGTAATAATCTCTTTGTGTACATTTTGTAACATTTAAATGCACCTTTGAACTATAACATCTATATTTTATTAGTTGACTTATTAGATACATGACAATGTGATTTTTTCACCTTTTTATAGGCTCATTTGTTCCCATCTATGTGGGCATATGGACATCATTTTCACACAGAGGATGCCGACGATGGACACATGACACAAGACTGTGGAGTGGAAGTTGATTTCGACCAATCTAGTCGTGCTAGACACCGCGATCAAAACCTAATACGAGGGACGTTAGGTTATGTTGGAAAGAAACAAGAGATCATTCAGGTGGACTTCTCTTCTTTCCAATGTGTTATTTTTAGGTGCAAGTGGTGGGACACCTTTGATTGGAATAATGTAAAGGAAGATCATGATAGTGGGATGATATGTATCAACTCTAGAAAGACGTGCGATGAAGCTAAGGAGCCTTATGTTTTCCCAAAACACTGCAACCAAGTTTTTTTTTACCCAGATGTATTGGATAGGGATTGGTGATTCGTATTAAGACATGACCCTAGATCAAAACATATTTTTGAGAACAATAGTGTTATCATGCCAAGCGAGGAAGATAATGAGGGTGATGACAACAAAGAGTGATATATACATGTTTTATTTCATCTTTAATATTGTTGTTGTGTCTTTTTGTTATATTCTTTATTTCATTAATTATATTGTTTTTTATTCATCTTCTGATAGATGAATTGTTAATTTAATTATAACAAATATTTGAACAATTTTAGTTGGTTAATAGTCAATTTAATGCGTAATGTGTTTGTATTTCAAATTATTTGTGATTGCGTCCCTGAGGTGTAGGACAATGGTGATGGAGTGTGATGTTAAGGCACTCTGTGATGTTAAGTCATTGGTTCGAAACCTGCGGGCAAAAAAAATCTAGTCGTGTTAAGGGTTGGTGTGGCTCAGACCGAGTGCGATCCCGAGTGATTTTGACGGCTTAGATGCCCCTGAGTTGTGGTTTCTTAGCCACAGGCTAGTCCCACAGGTCACGAACAAACTAACAAATACATTTTTTATTTATTTGTGATTGCATGGAACTATTGTTATTTGAACCTATTTATATGTCGTTGCATATATTTTAAAATGTTTCATTTTCTTCAAGTATTTCCAATTGTGCAATCCTGAAAAATGTTAAATGTCCAGTTGAACTTTTAATGGGATATGGAATTCTACTTTTTATGTTGATATAATTAGCTGTAATGATATGGTTGATATGCATGTTTAATAGTACAACATTTTTTAGGATATGTTAACATGATGATTCAAAAATCGAGTTTATGTTCATTTATTTTGTAGATTTAAAAGTACGATTAACAAAAAATGTGGTTTATAATTAAAAAAATAAATTTATAACATGATTTTGTGATAATTTGGTTTTTAACTAAAGTAGTGTTTGTTAGTTTACATACTTTTATCATAGCTTTTGAAAATATTTATAAAATTATGCCCCTAGTGTTGAGTAAAACCACAAGTAATGAAGTATTTTAAAATTTGATAGCAATCAACTTACGAAATAATGACGAAACTAACAATAGGAAGATTTGCATCCATAAAATTTTGAAGCCAATAGAATGCTTATCATTGGAGATCATAAATTTTTATAATAACAATTTTTAGTGTAGAAGAGTCTATTAATAAAGAGTAATTATTACAATGGAAAATAATATTTATTCATATGTAATTTGTTTTTTGAAAAAAAAATAGTTAGAATGAATATGTATAATGAACTATCCATGCAATTTTAGTTTCAATTTTATAATTATAGTTTCAACCATATCGAACTTTATAATTTATAAAAATAAACATGATGATGATAACCATCTTATAACAAACATAAACAACATATAAAATACACATTTATATTCACTAGCTAACATAATCTAATTATATATACTTCTAGCACACATAAATGTCATTAATTAGCTAGCACACATATCTAGTAATTTAACATGGCATCATCATTGTGATCACATCTAACAAAAGACTGTTGGAAAACTGAGAGGGGGGGGTGAATCAGTTGTTACCGAGCTTAAACAATTATGCTCATTTTTAAATTCATTACAGAACTCTCAATGATGATCACAATAATGCAGGGAAGTAAGCAATAGAACATTCAGCATCATTCACACATATGAGATACACATAGACAGATATTTCCTGAGGAAACCCATAAAGGGTAAAAACCTCTTCTTCTTGGTATGATAAGTAATCTTTACATTCTGTACATTATCATACATATGAGCTCCAACTAGACATTATCATACATATGAGCTCCAACTCATTGTGGAGCTACTAACCTCTGCTTTGTAAGCCGCATCCTGTCGAGCACCAACTCTCTGCTTTTCTCTAGCACCTTCTAGGCTGAAGCACTAACTCCCCGGTTTCTCTAGCACTCCACTAGAAGGAAGCACCAACTGCGGGAGCCCAGCACCCACTAGGAAGGAAGAAACAACTCCCTGCGTTCCAGCACCAACCTGGATGGAAGCACCAACTTCCAACATGTGCACCAACTCAGATACCGTAGGAACAACAGCTTCCCTTGTATCAACCCCACACCCCTCGGTTTCTCCTCACCGCAAACTTGTGATGGAAGTTAACTCCCTCTGCGGTTCAAGCACCCAGTTGAACCTATGAGGAAAAAAATTCTCCCTAGCACCTCCCTACCACCAAATATAAAGTTTTCTATATATAAATTTATCATAGTGATACAATATTTATCAATGGCTTACCGGTTCATCATTGCTGTTCTGCCATACCACTACTTCCACCAGACCGTCTTCCCTCTAATAACCTTTACTTACTTATGTTCTTTCCTCGCCTTTATGCCTGCGGTGTCATGTCCCTTCTATGCACCATTCCTTTTATGTGCATTTCAGCTACTGTACTCAACCTCCTTCTACACACCAAACACTCTCAAAACACCACCTCTTCCTGCTCTCGCCTTTATTCTCTTATGCATCTTCAGATCTTCTATTCACAATGCTTCAGATCCTCTCCCATGTCGAAAGTGCTCATTTAATCATCATTGCAACCTTCACTTTCTCTCTAGCTGTCCAACCCTTTCATATCGTGCACGGTTTGTAGGAGGGGTTATGATAGCTTGAGTCAAGGCTTTTGAAACCGGCGTAACAAGAGCTTCCCACCCAATCGCCACCTCGATGGGCTCTTTCTATTTAGGAGGGCTAGTCCATGGAGACGTCCCTATAACTGGCTTAAGAAGCTGGGCTAAGGATACTGATCAAGATAAAAGGTTCCCCTTCTCGCATTTCGTTCTGGGCATGAAGATAGTCAAGGAGATAAAGTCTCTGATGATGCACCTGTTTGCCAAACAAGACAAAGAAAACTGAATATGTGCTTGGTAAAGTATTAGTACTTCATAAAAATCAATGACTATCTTCCAATACATATAATAGCATTGATCATTTGCTCCTATTGACGGTCAATGATGGCTAAAAAGAGACAAATGATTTATATCACTCTTCAACAAAGCATAAGAGAAAATGAGCATTCAAAGTTCACAATTAAACCTTGTATTATATCATTAATGCAATACCATTTCACCATATACATATATTGTCACACACCTATATTATTTCTGCAGTAGTTGTGACGTCAGCCTTAATCAATGGGTCAAAAGAGAGACAAAGAGCAAAAAACGTTTTGGCAAATAAACTCACAGATGCAATCAATGACCAATGTCTATCAAAATAGGTGAGAGAAATCACAACGCTGCAAGCATAAGCAAGAGATTCATACTACGTGACGCGTACCCATAAACTTTTTGTAGGTTAGCTAGCCAATTGTGGATGTTTTGACAAATTCGACCAGCAAAGGGCAAATAAACTCCACTCGGCCATGATGAGAAGACTAGGCCGCATTCCTATCCAAACACAATTGTAAAACTAGCGTGATCGCCATCTCATTAGGTTAGTTCAAAAACTAGCTAGGGTTAGACGCTTTAGGTTAGTTAGGGTTTCAAATTGAAAGTAGTTGAAAGAGCTTCAAGGCATAACAAGCTCAAAAGAGTTCTTAGACCAGTGCCTTGGGCCAATTGGGGTCAAATGAAGTAAGGCTAATAGCTTGGGAGCTCAACCTAAAGACAAGAGAATTAGGGTTTGGTGGTGTTGTTATGGCAAGGCCACCAAACCAAAACCCTAAGGAGAAAAAGGCTTACCTAGGTGTAGCTAATGGTTAGGCCTAAAGCTTCTTCTTTCTTTGAGACTTGTTTGAGAAAACGGCTAGCTTAGGAGCATAAATATAGGGTTGAAAAGTGTTGCTTCATACAAGGCTTCTCCCAAAACCCTAGAAGCAAAACCCTAGGTGTAAACTTAATTAGGCCTAGGACGCTTTCTTCTTCAATCCTACTTAAAACTAGCCTCCAAGACAAGAGGGGAATCTAGTGTAGCTATGGCTAGGTTAAACTCCTTCAAATCAATGTGGCTATAAGCTCTATTCATGGGGACATGAAGCCAACCTACTCTTGTGTGTTGGCTTCCTAGGGTTTCAAGGATTAATCAAATAACATCAAGATAACAATAAATGCAAAATGTTAATCAACAACCATTCATCCAAGAAGTTTTGATGAAAAACACTTACAAGATCAGCGAAGAAAGCATAATCCAAAACCTATTGTAAACCTTCCAATGAATAAGAGCACCACTTCTTACAAACACTAGCCTTCCAAAAGAGTTGTTTCACTCCAAGAGAGAG
This sequence comes from Picea sitchensis, assembly GCA_010110895.2. Taxonomy (NCBI): domain Eukaryota; kingdom Viridiplantae; phylum Streptophyta; class Pinopsida; order Pinales; family Pinaceae; genus Picea; species Picea sitchensis. The sequence continues at coordinate 136,250 of SNQJ01S0037553.1, read as the reverse complement.
AAGAAAACCAAGAACAAGAGCTAAGAAAACGTATCTCAAATGAGAGTGTTATGATATGATCCAAATGAGGAGAAAACGCCCCTATTTATATGATACTTTGACCTTTAATTTACAAAATAGGTCAATAAAACGACCGACATGGCCGACATTAACATTATTCAATTATTTGTCACTTTTACATGCTAAATGCCAAAATGAGCTAATAATGAGACAGGCCAGCCCCTAAAGGGGAGACGCTGGCCCCTTTGTAGGGCTAAATCACCATCCTGCAACCAAGACGCTATCTCCGGGCTCTTGCATCCTCGCTAAGTGTGGAAAAATAAGCCCAAAGATGTCATTTCCTCTCGCTCCGTAGTGTCCAAATAGCCCTCGGTGGCGCCCCAATCTAGCTAGACAACTCATCTCAAGTAAGGGGCTGATCCCCATAGGCCGTGTCTCGCTAAAACGCCCGATGAGGTATCCTTCTCTGCACGGGCTCGCCACACAAATGTCCTACCGGCCATCCTTAACGTCTATCTATCGGGCTCTTCAAATGGAGGTCGGAACTATTCATCTCCCCATGTGCACCGACATCCTCCGGGTAATTGGCCCTCACTGGCATGGTCCCCGCATCAAAGACTACGCCTGGGGCTCATCACCCTAGACATCATAGCAATGTAAATCACATCTCATCATTAAAATTATCAAATATATGCATAACATCCCTAACAAATCTTCTAAAAGCTCAAAGACATTACATAGACCCACTATACAAAGCTAAGGAAACTAAAGGGTAAACGGTTGCATGTACGTCGCAATGCAAAGTGTTCACACATGCATGGGTTTGCATGCCCACGCGAACGTCCAGGCTGCGTGTTCAGGAGGCGAATGCACTCAGTCATGGTTTATTCTTCCAAGCCCCACTGTTCATCTTTATCACCACCATTCAGAGGACACCATTGCGCCCAGCCATGGGCATTCCACGAAAGATTCCTGCAACAGAAGGCTATTCCTATTAGAATCTTCCTGCTCTGGCACCCATGATGGCATGTCACACTGCCTACCAGTTCCAACAATGGGCCCACTGCATTGTATCCTTCATCTCTGCTGGGTCTGCATTTCATTGTCAATACTTTTAGGGTCCCTTAGTTTCTTATCGAGAGGTTTTTTATTGCCTTCTCGGGATCCCCACAAGCAATTCTAGGTTTTTCCCATTTCATTCTGCCTGCCACCGCCTTAGCCTTCCTCACAAGAGCACCTGATGGTCCCATGGCCAGGCACTAGGAATACATGAGCGTTCAAATATGTGGCATGATATGGGGAGTTTATCATGGTTCCCAAAACCTCCCAAGGCCAACCAAACCTGAATACCACCTGCTGTCTCCCCATCACTTTACCCCAAAATGGCCAGGATCAGGCAGAAACCGCCATTCAAACACATAAGAAGGAACAACGCACGCATCACATGTTCTACCCAACACCTCATGAGTTTTTCCTACAAAGTCCATGCCGTGCGATGAGGCCTGCACTGCCATCAGGATGTTCTCGCCGAGAAGAAGAAAGATGGGCCCTCAAGGGGCCATGCTCAAAGCCACCGGGCTTCCTCGACGCTCCATGTCTCACTGGGATCATGTGGGCCTCGAGACATGATCTCCTAGTTATCCTTAGATATCGGGATAACACAACCCATGCGTCTATCATCACTGGTGTTATGTCGAGATTCCTTAGCCTTCTCCAAATAGCCGAGACTCTTTCATCTTCTGCCAGCCGAAGCTCATTCCCCGTAGTTGTGCTTCCGCTCCAAATAGCCTTTTGTTATCCGGCTAATAGTCTCTAGTGAACAGCCTTTCATGCCATCGAAGATGCCTCGAGACTTCTATCTTCTCCTCAAGGACACCTAAGTTCTTTGTTTCCCCGGCAGAAACCATCAAAGCCAGCAATTACATCAGAACCTCCAAGAAAACACACAAGAATCGAATTCAAACGCCCAAGAGTCAAGGATTCAATTATGTTAACTAAATCGTAATCGATCGATTAACTATGAAGAGAAACAATAGATCCTTCGATCAGATTCCAAGTATCCAACACCGTTGATTACAAGCAATGTATCTCACGCTGATTTCAATACTTTCGCAGATTTCAAACATTCTACCAAAGATTCCCGTGGTGAAGAGCTCACAACACTCCAAAGTCAGCTAACTCTCAATGGAGCAGACTGTTCTATCCACAAACTTCATAATCTGATCCCTTATTTCCTTAATCAAACGAACACTTATTTCGACTTTTTTCCCTTCGATTCATCGTGCTCCATCATTGTAAAATTCATGATCACAAAATCTCAAAGTGGTCTGGATAGCCCACATAAACCCAATCGATGGATGGTTTACCGGATTTTATTTTGCCTTCGTGTTTTCTAAGACTCACAAATGTCCTTTGACATTTCGAAGTTCGACTTCATGATCGTGGAGTTTCGCTATATGTAAAACCCCAAATAGAAGTTTTGATGTGATCGTGAACTGACGCCGCATGGGATTTTACACGGTTTAATATACACGGTCACCATCTTGACTTACATAAATGAAATGTTTAACCAGCCATTACCGTCATTGCTCGATTGTGCTAATGGTCCTTAATCCAATGGTTTTCCACGGGTTTGTTGATGTGTCTGCTTCTGGATTGGGTTTGCTACTTCAAAGGTTAAAGTTCCTTTGATCTTTGATTTCCTCGTCTACGAAACTCTGAAATGGAATCTTTTTTGATGTGCTAGTTTCAGCATTCTGTCATTTCGCAACTTCAGGACTCCTATGATGAAGAGCTCGACTTTGACCTCCCAACTCCGTATCCTAACTCAAATGGAGTCTTTTGTTGATGTGCTGCTCATGGGATTTCTGTTCTCAAGATTTCGCAACTTCGGACTCCTATGATGAATGGGCCTCACTCTTGACTCTCCAACTCCTTGTGATTCTAACTGGAATGGGAGTTAAGTCGTGTTTCTCGTGATTTCACGACAGCCGTGAGTTGCTTCCCTTGACTCCTAGAGGCTTACACTTTGATCTTGCAGACTCATCATTGTGTTGGTTGGTCTTGATCTTTATCAATGACAAACACTATACCGGCTTCTCTCCTCAGTTCAAAACATCAACAATCTCCTTTGGCATTGATGGAAACCCCTTTGAAGAACGTCCATTATACCATCAGAGACCCGAAATGCCTACATGTTTCTCCCTTGACATCAATGTCAAAGAAGAAACATCAGCCTCCGAGTTGTTAAAAAGATATATCGCCAACCATGAGTAGCTTAGAAAATGTACCATGGACTAATAAAAATTCTAATTCTCGTGTGAATAGGATTGTATTCACATTTATAACCTACAACTTTTTGACTAAGATATACAAAAAGGTCATTGCTTAATCTGCTTAGCGTAAAGATATCGAATCATTCTAGTGGAAGAAATTAAATTTAATGGAATAAATTTTGTAACCTTCGTCTTTGAGAAATCGGTATTTTATTGAACAGTTTAGCCCTGAACAGCGAAAACGGATTCTGAGACACTCTAATGGTACCCGCGTTATCACAAGAATTGTAACGACCAACATAGCTTTACCCTCAAATCCTGTATGAGTTTGATCATCCACAAAAACTTATAGCAAGTAGCAACAAATGAATGTACCCACTTCTCAGAAGGATGGAATGGATTCTGAGTGGATGGATGGATGGAATGGAAGGAGGAAGGAGGATGGACGGAATGGAAGGAAGGAATGGATGGATGGACGGATGGACGGATGGATGGATGGAATGGAGGATGGATGGAAGGAATGGAAGGAATGGAATGGAAGGAATGGAATGGAATGGAAATGGAATGGATGGACGGAATGGACGGAATGGACGATGGACAGTGAGTGGATGGAATGGAAATGGATGGATGGATGGATGGAGGGATGGATGGACGGATGGATGAAGGAAGGATGGAACGTGGATGGATGGAAATGGATGGATGGAAATGGCGTGTATGGACGGAGGAAATGGATGGATGGATCTGGACGGAAATGGAATGGATGGATGGATGGATGTGGAAGGATGGAGGATGGAATGAGAATGGGATGGACGGAGGAAGGAAGGAAGGAATGGAATGGACGGATGGATGGAATGGAGGATGGATGGAATGGAAAGGATGGATGGATGGATGGAGGGAATGGAAAGGAGTGGACGGAGGATGGAATGGATGGAATGGAGGACGGAAATGGACGGAGGAAGGAATGGATGGAATGGAATGGATGGAATGGATGGATGGAATGGGGGAGGGATGGAATGGAATGGATGGATGGATGGAGTGGATGGATGATGGAAGGAAGGATGGATGGAATGGAGGGATGGATGGATGGAATGGAATGGATGGAATGGACGGAATGGAGGAAGGAATGGATGGAATGGAATGGATGGAATGGAATGGAGGGATGGAATGGATCGTGTGCTTTTATGTATCCAAATTCTACTATATCCCAAACATCAACACCTAAGGCCATTAGGTATGTTTTCATTCTAACCTTCCAAAAGGAAAAAAATTTGTTCCATCAAAATGAGGGAGGCTTACTGGTTCAAGTCCCTTCATGACTTTTCATGTTTAAGCTTACAGAACTACCTTTAAATAAAAGGAACCCGCCCGGATACCAAATTGTTGGACAACCGAGAGGTGAATTAGTTGTTACCCAGCTTAAACAATTATGCTCATTTTTAAATTCATTATAGAACTCTCAATGATGATCACAATAATGCAGGAAGTAAGCAATAGAACATTCAACATCATTCACCAGCATATAGGAGATACATAGAGACAGATATTTCCTAGGAAACCCATAAAGGTTAAACCTTCTTCTTGGTCTGATAAGTAATATTTACATTCTCAGACATTATCATACATATGAGCTCCAACCATTGTGAGGCTAATAACTCTACTTCGTGCTCAACTTGGTCGAGAGCACCAACTCTTTTTTCTCTCTAGCACCTACTAGAAGAAGCACAAACTCCCCTCGGGTTTCTCTAGCAATCCATTAGAAGCACCACCAACTCCTTGGTTTCTAGCACCCACTAGTTGGAAGAAACAACTCCTTAAGTGTTCCAACACCAACCGATGGAAGTACCCAACTTCCAAATACGCATAATTCAACTGTATACTAGAGAACAATGTAGCTTCCCTTTGTAACTAATTCTAACAATACCCTCGGGTTTCTCCTCAAGGTTGCAAACCGATGGAAGCTACAAATCTTTGTATTCAAGCACCCACTTGAACTCTAAGGACAAATGCCCTCCCTAGTAGCACCTCTCTACCACCCTTAAATATAAAGTTTCTATATATAAATTTACTACAATGATACAATATTTATCAATGGCTTACCGTCTCATCATTGTTCTGCTACACTACTCGACTCTACCCGCATCGCTTTCCTCGCACACCTAACTTACGCCATGTTCTTCCGCCTTTATGCCTGTGGTGTCAGTGTCCCTTCTATGCACTATTCTGTGTATTTCTACCGGCCAGACTCTACCTCCTTCTACACACCTCAATCAATCTCAAAAGCAATTCACCTCTATTTTTATGCCTTTATTCTCTCTTTGCATCTTCTGCATCTTCTATTCAAAATTCTTCTACATCCTCTCCCCATGTCGAGGCTCTCTCACTGGATCAATGCACAACTCTTCAACTTCTCCGCGTCTCAACCCATGTCTCCATCATCACTAGGTGTTATGTCGGGAGATTCCTTAGCCTCTCCAACGGTCAAGACTCTTTGTCTTCTCTACTGATCACCGAGCTCATTCCCTCAAGGTGCCTCCAGTGTCTAACGTATTACATCTGCCAATAGCCTCTATGAACAGCCATACATCAATATGCCTCAGACTCTTCATCTCTTCCGGCGACACCTTAAGTCTCTGTTCCTTCCTGGTAGAAACCATCGGGCTGCTTTCTAGTAAAGCACTATGAACTCCCAAGAAAATGACAAGAATCAATCGCCAATCATCTAAGAGTCATGATTCGGCCAAGTAATCCAAATCGTAACCGATCGATTAACCGTGAAGAGCAACAATAGTCTTCGATTAGATTTCCAAGTATCCAACACCGCTGGATTACAAGCATAGGGTCTCAAGTACATTTCGCTTTATTTCGCATTTCTAAGATTCCTCGTAGAAGAGTCCTCGACACTCCAAGTCACAACTCTAAAATGGAGCCGCATAAATGGTCCACAAAACTTCATAATTTGATCCCTTCTTTTCTTAATCGAATAACTAATGGGATTTTGACGTTTTTCCCTTAGAGTCATCATGACTCCAACATTATAAAATTCATGATCACAAAATTGGAGGATCGGATGGTTCACATAACCCACCGAGATGGACGGTTGACAGGATTCCGGAGTTCTTCCTTTCGGGTTTTCGGTGACTCACAATGGATCCTTTTGGCATTTCAAAGTTCAAGACTTCATGATGGTGGAGTTTCGCCATATGTAAAACCCCTCGAATAGAAGTCTGGCTGTGACGTGAACTCCGCTAATACATCGATTTATTAATGTCGAATAGCTTCACACGCGGTCACCAGACCAGGACTTTACATGTGCATTTAAAATGCTGAATCACTTCTGACACTTGTCATTGCCCCGATTGTGCCACGGTTCCAATGAATGGTTTGTCACCGGGATGTGCCTCAAGCGATTTCGGTTCATCATTTCCAAAGGTTAAAGTTCCTTTGATCTTTGATTTCCTAGTCACAAACTTTGAAATGGAGTCTTTGTTGATGTGATAGTTTCGGGATTTCGGAGTTCCTCAAGATTTTCACAACTTTGGGACTCCATGCGTGATGAAGAGTCTCGACTCTCAAATCCTCCAACTCCTGCAGATCCCGAACTCTCAAATGGAGTCTTTGTTGATGTGCCTGCTTCGGGATTTCAGTTCTGGCCGCAACTTAATTCCGTGATTAAGAGTCTCAATCTTGACTCCTCCAACTCCTGTATCCTAACTCAAATGAGCAGTCGGTTTCGCGATTTCTCGCTACTTCGTCAGTGGTGAGCTGTTTCCTTGACTCCTCTCGAGTTTACGCTCACCTCCTTACGCATCATCATTGTGTTGCTGGTCTTGATCTTTGCCATCAATGAAAAACACACATACTCTACCTCTGTCTGAAAATATGCCAACAAAGACAAGCATTTTCTAACATCATCATCTCACACATCGAACAATCATCATTTAACATACACATCTATGAAACACATTTAACATTAAACATATCTAACATGACCTAAAAATGTACACATCAACATCAACATATAAATTAATTAAGTATATCATCATGATCAACAGGAAAAATGCACGTTTAATGAACAATGTTATAACAGACACATCTATCAAGCACATTGAATAAACATATCTAACATGACCTAACAATATACACATCGACATCAACATATAAATTAGGTACATCATCAATAACATATATGGTCTAGCTAGTGGGATAATTTGCATATCTACAACAGTAGTGGAGGCCTGGTCTGTAGTGGAAGATGGATGAAGAATAGGTCTTGCCTACTCATCTAGGTGAGGTGAAAGAGGAGGATGAGGAATAGGTCTTGCATGCTCATCTAGGTGAGGTGAAAGAGGAGGAGGAGGAGGAATATGTGTTGCCTCCTCATGATCTACGTTAAGTGAAGCAGGAGGAGGAGGAGGAGGAATATGTGTTGCCTCCTCATAATCTAGGTGAGTTGAAGGAGGAGTAGGAGGATGTGGAGAAGGATGATCATAGACACCCTCATCAATCGATGGGGTACTAGACAAATGGGTTGTACTGGAAGAAGAGTTGTGCCTATCATCAAGAGTCCTCCTTGTTGCTAGTAGCCTATAATCTCTGATGATATGACACATAAGAGACATCATATCATGCAGAATATCCCTCCAAATCTCCAAGAGCATAGGATCTACCTTGATGTCTCGCATCAGGGCAGGGTGGACTCCCACCTCAGTAAAAAGTGCAGAGAGTCGGTTGCTCAACTCCAACTTGAATCTGGTATCGGGCCTACGACGCATGTCGTTGAGTATCTGCACCCGAGGACCTTGACCCGCCACAGCCTTAGTTATGATCTCTTCATTGTCATCTGTTGGGGGAGGAGGCATGCCCCCAATGAAAGTGTCAATATCTGCAAAATATATAGTACAAAACAATAATTACACAGTTAATTCATTAAACAATTTAATAAAATAAGTTAAAGAACGTGTTAGAATTAATTTTTTTCTAATTAAGTAAGACAATAAAATGAAACTAGATTAATTTAAACAAAAAACAAATATTACCTCTATCATCTGGTGTCTCATCCGCTGTGAAGAGGATGTTCATACATCCTCGCCAATACAAACCTGCGTAAGGATACGACACCATGATGAACATGTGATCTGCCTCATTGGATAGTAACCCCAATTTGTCTGTGGAAATCCTGGTCGGAAACTCCAGCTAGTCCCTCTTGGGCATCATCTCCCCCCACATGTGCATCCACACCTCAGTCCTTGACCTAGTAGGCTAATAGAAAAAAGTAGGCCTCGTCTCTAGAAACCTCTCAAAAAATAAGAAAAACATCTCTGAGGCGAAAGGGAAGTTCGACCTGCCACATATCATAGCACGACATCTGTCTAGCACTATACAAAACTGTCGTAAAAAAATGGCAGACCATCTGATACACCGTGGCCTCTGTACCAACGAATAAACATAATACAAAAGAGGGCAACTAATGCGCTTCCCATCACTGGTAAAGTGTGTTATGGTCATCACTAACAGTGAGAGACACCTAACCTCCTCTGCAACTAAAGAAGTGATTTGTAGCTGTCCACCAGACACCTAAAAATCAGCTGGGGATAGTACATCAATCCCAATATATCACTGAGAGTACATGAGCTAGCTCTCAGCTGCCACACCTACTGGGACATATGGGAACCAAGGAAAATCCTCTCCTCTCCTGGATAGCCCAGTGATAAAGTAAATATCCTCCTAAGTGGCATGGTACCACTGATCTAGACCCACACAGAAAACCTGTTGATGGACATCCCATCGACGGATCAGATGCACCAACAACTCGGAGTGCCCCTTAAGGGATGTAGCCTCTTCATAGTACTTAAGGTGGCCTACACTTCTCAAGAGAACATGATTCGTTGCAGTAATAGGGAGAGGGTACAAATTCCTCTCCCTCTCCCTCACCTCCCATTCATGTAGAACATTGTACAGGTCCACCCTCTGCTCCTGTTGTTGTTGCTACTCTCTCCACTCACATCTCTGCATGATTAACATATGAAATACAACAACCTCACTCATACATAAAACATAAAAAAAAATCTACTGAATAATAAATTTATCTATAAATACAAAAAAATAACTTTCTTCAAAAAATAAGTTAATTGCATTACCGATGCGCCCAAAAACCCGTTACGCACCATAGGCTATGCATATATATTGTGAGCACCATCCACTGTGCATCAGTGTAAAGTAACAGACTAAATAAAATATGTTATACTATGTTATGCGGTACGTTGTAAAACAATATTGCAACGGGGCGCTATACTACAACACATACACACTGGTGCGTTACATTTATCCTACGCACTGCTTAAACCAAAAAATAAATTAAAATCTTAACACATGTAAACAATTTTTTAAAAATTAGCAAAAAAGTGGTGCATATATGTTCACTATACACACTGGTGCATGTAACGAATGTTGACGCACCGTCACATAAACTTTTCCAAATTTCTGAGTACATAACTCTTTGTACTGCGTTCCGGTCGTTACTATCGCATCGTGTATGGTGCCACCAAAACATTTACGGGGTGCATCGCAACACAATGTTACATTTCTTAGCGATGCATTTGGTAAATATGAACTCCTCGGTGTGCACGTTTACCAACACACTGTGTAAACATATATCTGATAAGGGCGGTGTGCCATGTACTTTAACAACCTGATGCATTATGTGTACTTTGACGCACTGCCCTACTAGTTATATACTTTTATTCAGTATGTTGTTAAACGGGCGTGCTGGCACGTTTATGTTTACCAAAACACCATCGAGAAAGGTAACGAGGTACATGGTGCACCCTGTAAATTTACAGGTTGCATCGTAGGTGGTGCGATCCGAGCACTTCAAACAGACCACAATTGTTTTTTACAGTTAAAATTTCACTCAATTTTAAATTTTAATCCAGTGAAAACTTAAGTTATGAAGAAACAAGGAAATTACCTGGACATTTTGTCGTCGAGGAGGCATGGTTGCGACATACTAAAAAAAACCAAATTTTCCCACTGTTTGGAAAAATTTAAAATTCACGCACCGAGCAACAAACGAAAGGAATACAAGCAAGGAAAACACTGACGACATGGCGCTTTAGATAGGCAAAGGTTTAATTTTTACTGTCGGATTTTTTTTTTAATAAAACCATGTTTCGGTGCACCCGATGACCAACCACACTGGGGCGTACATGTTTATTGAGCACATCGGTTATATTTTTTTAAAAACAACACTAGCACGGTGCCTGTGTTTTTGGGCATGCGTGCGCACCGGTGCGTTTACTACTACATAGCGCATCACCATACATTTTTTGAAAAACTACAATGGTGCAATTTTTTTTGTTTAAGCATGACACGGTGCGATATAATAATAGACGCCCCGGTGTGACTGGTTTTACATATCACACCACATAAATTTAGAAATTAACTCTAACACAATGCTCCATATTGGAGCACTGGTGTGCATGATAGTGCATCATAATGTATTTTTTGACACTATCCTACATTAGTGCGTAAATGTTTTTTATTTAACCATATAATGGTGTGCTCTACTAATAGCACATTGGTGCTTCCAGTGTTAAGTTGTGCACCAGAACATTTTTAAAGAACGTTATTACAGTGAGGTTATTGATGTAACACACCGGTATTTATTTCTTGGTGAATGAAAATAAAATTGGATCGCCTCTCAATGAAAACAAAATTCCCTCTCCCTCTCCCTCTTCCTTGCCTCTCAATCCCATAAAACATTGTATTGTTCAACCCTCTGTTTTTGTTGTTGCTCTCTTTGCTGATGTCTCTGTATGATTAAGATTATGGCCGGTAATTTTTTTTTATTTAACACTTAAATAATTAGCTACACTAGTGCATCTTTATTTACTGAGCACATTGATTTATATTTTTTTTCGAAAACCTATCCATGGTGCGACATTGTTTGGGAGAAATCGTTCGTCCTGGTGCACTTATTTAAGTAGTGCACCTTCGTATATAAAATTAAAAAAAATAAACCTGCAACGATGCACAATTTTTTAAAGCAACTGTGCACCCTGATGCATCATTATTTCCGTAGCACACTAGACACTATTTTTTTATTTGAAATAACCTTGCTACGGTGCGCTAGTTTTGAAGGCACCGATGTGCCTATCGTATAAAATGCACCAGTGCGTTATGTACTTATAAAATCACGAACATAAAACATCCGCTAAAACCTGCGCTCGCTCGCCTCCGCTAGTATCATCCACTATAAACGGATTTTTGGGCTATTTTTATAGGGGCATCTGCAAAAACCTCCACTAGAGGGTCTTTTCCTTGTAGTGATATGTCAATATGAGTTGTAATGGCTGGCATTGCAAAAGATGGTGCTAGGGAGTCCTTCAACAAGTTCACTCTGCCACCTTGTGAATCCAAAAATTAGTTAGCGTCGGGAAGCATGAGAAATTTGTTTGGAGTGCGGGAGTTGCAACATTTTCCTAAATACATTTGGAGTTAACAAAAGGGCATTCCTCCCTTCAACTACAATTTGAATAATTATGTGCTTCACGTCAAATCTACTTGTGCACTAGGAAACTAACTCTCTGAAATCAAAAGCTTTGGGCATGCAACCAACATTAGCTAGACCAATTGTCCATATCTTATTTGCGAGTTTCCGCTCTCGGGTGAGGTTGGAATACCACTGATAAATTGTAGACCAGTGAAAGTTTTTATCTCAGTGAGCGAGAGAATTAACACTGTCTCCGCATAAAGGTTTATTTTTTTTTATAGTTGTCATCTTTCCCACTCTTTCCAATACATTTTGATATATGTGAAGGTTATTAATATGAATTATGAATATTTAACCAATAAGAGGCTAAGATAGTTAACAATTCTTAATGAAACATCCTTCCAATATGTACACTTTCCTCCAGAATGCATGCAAACTATTAATAGTAATTATCCTTCATAAGAAAATGATATTTGGGAAAATGCAACAATTAAGGCTCCTCATTTACTTTTGACAACTGTCTTTTCCTTATGAATCGGGACATCATAAATGCACCATAAATCACCTCGAGAATGAAAATTGTGAAGGTTTCCTAGTGAGAAAAACACTATGGGACATTAGCATGGTAGGAATGCAAAGCATCAAGTCTTGTTGATGAGTGAGTCACGTGGGACTACTAAATGCAGAGAAATGGATTTATGTTGAGTTCTCTGCATCAGACATAATTTAATAATTGGATAAGTATTGGGTCATGTGGTAGAGGGGGCAAGGGGTAGAGTTAATGCAAGGAAAAGGTTGTTGTGATAAAGGGTTAATGTGGAAGGAAAGTGTTGCAGAGAATTGGTCTTACTTTGAGTTCTCTGCATGAAATAGAATTAAAAAATAGACTAAGTGTGAGCTCATGCAGGAAAAGTAAAATGAGTACCTATGCGAATTGTGGAGAATAGACTTGTTGTGAAGTGAGGAGAATGAACATAATGCAAGGCTTCTCTGCATAGCGCAAGTAAGAAAAATGACTAAGTGTTGAAAGTGAATGATTATTCCTTGAAGTAATGCGGAAATATGGAATTCGTGAGGGACGTGGAGGATTATGGATTGGGATGAAAGAAAATCTCTTCTTCATAACATACTTTAAGCATAAAATACAAGGTTGAGACATGAAAATGGATCGACCGAAGTCTTATTTACTTTACTACTACTAGACCAGATATTTCATTTGCATTTGGGATCCTTTCTAGGTTCATGCAAAAACCTTGTTAAGGACTTCAGTGTGTTACAAAGAGATTTCTAAGGTACTTGAAGGGAACTCAAGACTTTGGGTTCAAATACTCTAAGGTGGAGGACTTTAGACTAGTCAGATATACATATTCAAACTTTGATGGGGATAAGGAGAATGAAATGTCTACTTCAGGATACCTCATGAGTCTTGGATCAATAGCTATCTATTAGATATCACACAAACAATTTGTTCCAACAAATTCCACTACAGAGAAATAATATGTGGTTGTTGCAGAGACAACAAAGGAGATTGTGTGGCTCAGGAAGATACTAGATGATTTGTAAGAGAAACAAGTAAATGCTACTCCACTTTTGATTGAAAACAATTATACAATCAAGTTGGCCAAGAATACTAGATTCCATGATTGAACCAATCACATAAACATAAAGTACCATTTGATTCAACATCATGTAAAGGCCTAGATGATTCAACTGATATATTGCTGCACAAGTGAGCAAATTGCAGACATCTACACCAAAAATCTTGGAAGAGAAAAGTTCATAAAGATGCTTGGACTTACAAACACCCCTTTGGATTAAAGGAGGAATGTTAGATACTCGATCCTTGGTATTTATGGTACCGTAAATATTATTGTAAATATTTAATCTAAGAGAAAATGAAGAGTCATAGGTGAATAGGAACAACCATGCCACCTCTAGGAAGATGAAACCAAAGATAATCTCTTTATATATATATTTGACTACTTTAATAAAAAAAAATAATGTAGAGACTTATTCAATCCCCAACCTGTCAATATTGCTGAGATAATCGGTTCCTCAAGTCAAAGTGAAATAACTAACTTTGAATCCATTAACTCCACGTACATTTTGAATATGTAGATGGGTATACCAAAACAATTTTTGTAATGTCAATATAATTCAAATAAAAACATCAATAAAATGAGAGACACCCATCAATTAAAAATTAGGAAATCAAACCCTTATGATCTACTAATACGACANGGTACCGTAAATATTATTGTAAATATTTAATCTAAGAGAAAATGAAGAGTCATAGGTGAATAGGAACAACCATGCCACCTCTAGGAAGATGAAACCAAAGATAATCTCTTTATATATATATTTGACTACTTTAATAAAAAAAATAATGTAGAGACTTATTCAATCCCCAACCTGTCAATATTGCTGAGATAATCGGTTCCTCAAGTCAAAGTGAAATAACTAACTTTGAATCCATTAACTCCACGTACATTTTGAATATGTAGATGGGTATACCNTAGATATAATTTATATTCTCATTAAAAATTGTTTTAAGAAACAACTATATTCACTCCATCATTATTCATGTTTATTATTTATATGCATGATATTTATACTAATCCCCACACATATATTAATTATTTTAAATATATATATATATTCACTCCAACTATATATAACGCTGAGGAGTTAAAAAATAAAATACTAAACAATGTTAACGTTGTCTTGTATCTTATAATAGTGCTAGACCACGTTATAAGTATAAACTAACATTCTATCTATAGAAATACTAACCTAATGAAATCGAGAATATATTACAAAGATAAAAAAGTTGGTATATTGTAATGGAGACACAAACACATGTTTGTAAAAATAAATTATAATTTAAGATACGGAAATACTAATTTGATCTATTTACTCTACAATATCCACAACTATTATGAAAAAATTACGATGGTAATATTTCTTCTTCTTCTACTAACTTTTGCGTATAACCTTCGTCATAGCTATATCTTACAAACGGTTGTGTCAATGACGTGTATAATCAATGAAATTGAATCGTTTCATAACAATTATAATTGTGCAGTGTTACCATCTATCGTGGTGTTGTTGCTGATCTTGAATGTCAGCCAAACTTTGTGTTGAATTGTCAAATTTATTGTGTTAATTTGTTGATTTTAATTGATTCGCTTGTTGGTTTTCCTACCAACTCCTATGTGTACTCTTCTTCCTCAAGGACCTCCAAGTTACAATGGGATTGTATAAAGGAACTATTTGCTGGTAATGATTGAAGACTAAAGCCATCAAGTTTGAAAAGAGTTATCACTTCTTTACAATCTCTTATAGACCAAACTCTCAACAAGAATCAAGTAAAAGTCACTTTAACATTAGGACAATCATCCAACATTAGGGTGTGTTTTCTATCAAACCCAAACCCTTTTTTATAGTATTTATGGCCCATGCCACTTGGTCAACCCATGCATAATTATATTTTACTAATTACTTCTTCTTCTTTTTTTCCAGAAGAAAATGATCACAATTATATTAAGGAAAACATATTTTTTACATCTGAAGGGTCCATATGCAACACTAACCATAAAACTGTACTTCCTGAAAGTTACATGCTTATACACCCGAAAAAAGAGCTTCCACAAATACCAGTACTCTCCAGGATGAGATAAAAAAAAAGAGAGCATAAACTCGACATCCATCCCAGGCTAGGAAGAAAGAAACAAAAAACACCTCCCAACTCAAAACTCAAAACTGGGGGAAAATAATCCAAAAATGATTAATAGAAAGGGCTAATATATATTAATAAGACAACGATGTCCCTCCAATCCTTCAGACCACAAGTGGAGCGAGATATATCCTTCAGGTTCCATTAAAGCTTTCTTTGATAGTCCATCAGCTTCCTTGTTGAACTCACGATAAATGTGAAAAAATTGGATGGTCCTTCTTATGAATCTGATTCTTTGTTTCCAGCCTTCTAATGAGATAACTCGCAATTCACTTTTATCATTCAACCAATCAATGATTACCTTTGAATCGCCTAGGATTTGGTTCTTTTGAAGAGACAAAAAAATTGCTATGAAGAGTGTAGCCCATGCTCCCATTAATTTTTCCTTTGTATTAGTTCTGGTACCACAATTCAAGTACTAATTACTTATTAACTTAATATTTACCCTTCCATATGTTATTCATTTACACAAATGCGTACATAATCACCATTTATATTGACTCTGAGATGTTTCCTTGATCTTCTCATTGTTCTCATTGTTTCATTGTTCCATTGCATTGTTCCCTTGATGTTTACTAATTCACTTAAGTTCACTCAAGCCCACCTTTCTTTTCTCACACTACAATTTGAATTTGAATTTGAATTCTAGATCTTATTTATTTTCCATAATTTATAGGTGCACTTGAAATTGATTTTCATTAATTAACAATCAATTTAATTTAATTTCATTCACACTCTTTTAACTATATATTTCTTTATTAACATTTAATATTCAATCAATCTTCTTCATATTATGAAATGTTAATTGTTCTCTATATTTTTATTTTAAGCTAATCAATATTTTGATCTCCTAAGATTAAATGCATATTAAAACAATCATCTTAAGCAACTCTTGACATTCAAGATTTACCTTACTATATTTTCTTCAAGGGTGTGATGATTTTCATCCCCTTCAATTACATGGCTTAGAGACAATTAATTCATCTTCATTGTCATTTGTTGAGATACTAATAACCATTGAGAAATTGGGTCTTCACTTTATTGTATGCCTCTCAATTAATCCTCGTGACTAATTGTATCTACGACCTACCCTCGCGACAATGTGCAACCTCAAAGTAAAAGTGTTTTTAACTTTTAAATTCAGGCCATAAAATAAGTGATAGTATGTGGAAACATGAATGTTGCTCCACCACTCCTGATGGTAATCGGTATACTTTTATACATCTTCGTTACCCATGTATGGATCAATCGACAAGCATGTTCTTTGTGCCTGCACACACTACAATCAATGCATTAGTAATTTTTGTAATCTCAATCAAAATATAACATATTTAAATAACGTTTAAGGGTGAAATCACGAAGGTGGGTTACACTTTCGTGACAATCGGGTCTACAAATTTTCGAAAAACAAATTTTCGGCCGAACTAAATAACTTTTTCGGCCGAAAGATATAATTTTCGGCCGAACTATTGTTCGGCCGAAAACATAAACGTCAAATCGAACGGAGCCATAACCGGCCCCTCGATTTGCATGTAGAAATTTGGTCGACCGGATATTTTTTTTCCGGCAATATTTTTTCGGCCGAACTATTGTTCGGCCGAAAGATGTTTTATATAATTGCCACACGTCGAAGTCGGACGGTTAGAAACTTTTTTGGTTGTGAGGCTATTTGCGAGAGTGTGTGTCGCCGAGGTCTGTGTCGCCGAGAGCTGTGTCGCCGGGGTCTCTGTCGCCGAGGTCTGTGTCACGGGAGCAGTGGTAGCGGTCGCGGGAGCATTTTCGAGTGGTCGCGGG
>SNQJ01S0037553.1:65049-107088 GCA_010110895.2 Picea sitchensis | reverse complement strand
ATTGGGCGAAAGCCATCAACTATGCAAATTACATAGTAAATCACACTCCCACAAAGACTCTTAAAAATATAACACAGGAAGAAGCTTGGACTAAAATTAAACCAAATGTAAGTCACTTCCATGTATTTGGCAGTATAGCATGGGCTCACATTTCTGATGAGAAAAGAAAAGAATTGCAACCTAAAAGTGAGAAGTGTATATTTGTTGGTTATTATGAAGATGTCAAAGGTTATATACTTCTTCAAACACATTGTAATGAAATTATTATTAGAAGAGATGTTAAATTTGATGAAAATCTCTTGGCCCGTGAGCCTAATTCGATGCTTGTGCCTTCTTTGGTCTGCGAGCTTAATTCGGCGGTTGTGCCTTCTTCGGCCTGTGAGCCATCTTTGACGTTTGTGCCTTCTTTTGTTCTGGTTTCTTCTTCAGATGATGACAGTGAGGATGAAAATCCACCTCTACCTTCTCACCTTCCTCCAGATGAGTCCTTTGAACCTGAACCAGCACCAGCTCCACCGCTTCCTAGATGGGTCCATTCAACATGAGAAGCAGTTGGTGATCTTGTCGGTGATCTTTCAGATCAACGTCAGACACGTTCACAGTTCTAGCGAGCCTCTTCTCTTTTGACTCAAGTTTTAGAAACTCATGATCCAGAGACATTTGCAGAAGCTTCAGGTTATCCAGATTAGGATACAACAATGAATGAAGAGTAGTGTTCTTTAATGGCAAACGATACTTGGGATCTTGTACCTCTTCCAAAAGGAATAAAACTTGTTATATGCAAATGGGTCTACAGAACTAAGTACGCATCAAATGGAAGTGTTGAAAGACACAATGCCCGGTTAGTTGCCAAAGGATTTTCCCAAGTTGAAGGAATTGACTATAATGAAACCTTTGCCCCTTGTAGCCAAAATATATTCCATCCACCTTGTTCTTTCCCTTGCTGCCTCACATAAATGGGAGGTCCATCAGATGGATGTTAAATCCACCTTCTTGCACGAAGATTTGCAAGAAGAAATCTACATGGAACAACCTCCTGGCTATGTCCAGAATGACTTTAGCCTTGTTTGTCGCCTTAAGAAATCTCTTTATGGTCTCAAGCAAGCTCCCCGAGATTGGTATGCCAAAATGGACAACTTTCTTATTGCCATTGGATTCTCTAGATGCCATTATGATCCTAATGTCTATACCAAGAAAGTAGGAAGCCATCTCATAATCCTTTTCATTTATGTTGAAGACCGTATCTTTACTGGTAGTGACTCAAAACTTTTAAACCATGTGAAAACCACCCTTAAGAAGAAATTTGAGATGACAGACTTAGGATTTTAGCACTATTTCCTTGGACTCCAAGTTTTGCAAACCAATGAAGAAATTTTTCTTTCCCAGTCTAAGTATGTCTGTGACCTTCTTCTTCACTTTCACATGGATGATTGTAAACCAATCCCTTCTCCCTTCCTGTCTGGAGTCAAGCTTACTTCCACCTGTACTTCTCCCGAAGTTGATGCCACCCTGTACTTTTAGTTAGTTGGTAGCCTCTTATACTTGACTCATACTCGTCCTGGTCTTTCCTTTGTTGTTGGTCTTGTTGCATGGTATATGCAAACACCCCATGAAAGCCATTGGAAAGTAGCTAAAAGGATACTTCGCTATGTCCGTGGTACAGTTCAATTCGGGATACATTACAGTTCAGGGGGGACTCCTTTATTGGTTTCTTTCACTGATTCAGATTGGGTCGGCGACCCTGATGATCAGAAGTCTACTACAGGTTATGTTTTCATCCTTGGTTAAGGACTTGTCACTTGGGCCTGTAAGAAACAACAGGCTATTTCACTTTCTTCAGCAGAATAAGAGTACCGAGTAGCGGTAAATGCAAGTCAGGAAGCCTTGTGGCTTTGACAAATCCTTTCAGAGTTTGGATTCCAGCAGCAACATCCGACCAGCCTTTGGTGCGACAATCAAAGTGCCATCAAATTCCCCAAAGACCCGGTTCAACATCAGCGTAGAAAACATATCGAGCTACACATGCACTTCATCAGAAAGATCATTCATGATCAAGTTATTGAAGTGCTCTTTTGTCCTACAGAAGATCAAGTTGCATACATTTTCACACAGTCTCTTATAGAAGCGAAGTTTTCCAAACTTCGATCTATGTTAGGAGTTCAGAAAGTTGTCATTAAAGGGGGATAGGCTCTAATGCCTCCTTCCTTCTCCTATTGTATCACTATTGTAAATCCTTCAATCCTATCCCAAGTTGTTCTTAAGGGGGGATGTTAGGATATTTAGACACTTAAGAGTTAGTTAAGATCTACTTGGGCTAATGTGTTGTTAGGTAAAAGTGTGTTTCTATAGTATGCATTAGTTTGAATTTGTAGTTAGGAAATCTGACGGTCACGATATGTTCCCAACATAGAGTGATCTGACGGTTCATACTCTCATCGATATTAACGGCCATTGATTTGTGGCTTAACACCCAATTGGTCCATGATCTCTATTTAAAGAGCATTGAGGGTCATTGTCGATGATCGATTGTGAGAAACTCTCTTGTAAAATCTCTCTGTAATCTTTTTCTTTGCATTAATAAATTGTTCCAAGTGGTCGCATTGGTTGGGGCCATGGATGTTTCCCTGTAGGGGTTTTTCCATGTGAAAACATCGGTGTGTTGATCTTTGATCTAGTTATGTGAGTGGTTACTGAAGGTGTTCGTCCTCTGTTGGAATACTTGTGTTGACGAACACCTGTTGTTGGGAATATGGACATATATGGGTGTTGATTTATCCACAATATATGGAACATCTAAGAGTGTTTAAGAGGGGTCCAAGGAGAAAATTAATTGTGGGTATTAATCCAAACCCAAATTTCTGAATTTTATTATCATTGGGACAACCTTCTATTTTATGGTTGAGTGTATGAGAGCCCAATCATTGAATACTTGTCAGGGGGTGGGTGTATAATTCACTTCCATAGTTATTGAAAGCATGGGGATGCAATACAATCAACATTGGGCAGAGTAAGAAGTCAATTGTCTTGGGAAAATAGAGGAAATTCGTATGGAGAAGAATAAACAATTTTTCACATTCAGTTTTGCATGAAAAACAAGCAGAGAGCAAGGAAAAAGAGCATGGGAGCTAGACCAAGAAGGATGGGAAAATTTTGGAGCATGTTGGAGTGTTTTTGGAGCATTATGGAGATGAATATTGAAGAGCCAAGTTGTCAGGCCTCAAGAGTGAACTCCTAGGTGAGTTGCACTGTAACAACAAATGTTGTTGTTGTCTTTCCTGGTAGTTTTCTTGGCAGTGAATTCTCTTGAATTCCTAGTAGAGAGATTCCTAGTTACATGTGTCAGAGAGACCCTGATACACGAATGCAACGTTCGATGGAATGAGATGAATGAAGGGGTACATTCCTTTGGTTGGGAAGGTCAAGAGGAAGAGAGTTGGAGGAAATTCAGAATAGTTGTAGGAGAATACCAGTAGGTTGTGCGATATTGAATTGTGAGTGGAATGTGAGAGGAACCCTTCTCTTAAGGTTTCCTAGCCCAGCTCGAGGGTGACCTGCTGTTGAGATTTGGAACAACAGGTCTATGGTTGGGTGGAACGTCCTTCCCAAGCAGTTGATTGCACAAATGTTTTTAAAAAGATAAGTATTTATCTATTTCTGATAAGTGTTTATCTATTTATGAGTTATCTTATGAGTTTTATGGTTGTGCATTTATCATGTGTATAAGAATGGTTTTATGTGCTATTGTCAAGAATTATGGTTAAATAACAACACCTCTAACCGCATTATTGAAAAATGGGCCATTTTCTTGGACTCAAGAAACAACAAAATCTTTTGAAAAACTTAAGGAGGTTATGTGTACAACTCCAATCTTGGCCACTCCTGACTTCACAAAAAACTTTATTGTAGAGTGTGATGCCTCAAGACATGGCATTGGTGTAGTTTTAGTCCAAGAAGGAAGGGCCCTTGCCTATGAAAGCAACCGACTTAAAATAAAGAACCTACTCAAACCCATTTATGAAGAGAAAATGTTGGCTATATTACATGCAATTAAGAAATGACGCCCTTACCTAATAGGAAGACACTTCAAGGTAAAAATGGATTATGATAATTTGAAGTACTTCTTGGAACAACAATTATCTTCAGAAGAGAAACACAAATGGGTGACTAAGATGGTAGGTTATGACTTTGAAATTATCTACAAAAAGGGAAAGAGAACATGATGGAAGATGCACTTTCAATGAAATAAGAAGAAACATATGACTTATTATGTGCTATTTCCATTCCACAATTTGATTGGATAGAAGAAGCAATGATAGAATGGAAGCAAGATCAAAAGGTATGCAAGATCATTCAACAACTAAAAGAGGGCCCAAATGCATTAGATACATTTGTGTGGAAGACTAATTTATTGTGGTATCAAGATCGCCTATATTTATGTAAGACTTCCCAACTCAAACAGAAGGTCGTTTTGGAATTGCACACTTCTATAGGAGGACATTCAAGGTTCTTGAAAACTTGTCATATGATCAAGAAGGATTTTTTCTAGGAAAGTATTAAGATTGATGTTCAAAAGTTTGTGGCGGAATGTGTGGTCTACCAATAGAATAAGGGAAAGACACTAAAGACCCCAGGTCTCCTACAACCCTTAGCTATACCAAGTCAACGTTGGGAAGAGGTTTCAATGGATTTTATTACAGGTCTACCCAAATCTGAAGGAAAGAATGTCATTATGGTATTAGTGGATCGACTCACAAAATATGCTCATTTTTGCTCTCTTGCTCGTCGTTTTAAAGAAAGTACAATAGCCACAACATTCATGGAAACATTTCTAAAGCTAGATGGAATCCCCAAGATTATTGTAAGTGATAGAGATCCAATTTTCATTGGAAATTTTTGGATTGAATTATTTTCTTGTTTGGGTACTCAATTGTTTCACAAGCATCTTACCATCCTTAATTCGATGGGAAAACTGAGATTGTGAATAAATGTCTAGAAAGTTATATTCGTTGGTTTCCATCTGACAAACAAACACAATGGGTCAAGTGGTTTCCTTTGGAAGAATGGTGGTACAACACATCCTTCCATACTTCATCAAAAATGTCCCCATTTATGGCACTTTATGGATATCATCCTTGAAAGAGAATGCAAAGATCCACGCAGTGGATGACCACATAGGGCACCAACAAGAGGTTCTCAAACTATTGAATGACAACTTGATTATAACACAAAATAGGATGAAACAACAAGCAGATCAACATCGCAGTGAAAGGGAATTTGAAGTGGGGATTGGGTATTTTTGAGGCTACAACCATACAAACAAATGTCCATCAAGCTACGAGGTACCTAGTTTTAGAATCATCTCGTCTCATTCTTGTACATTTGTTCTATTGTAAAAGGAGGTTTTCCCCTTGAAGAGGCTTATCTTTCATTCTTATATCTATTTCTCAATGTGTGGAACTTCTCCTCTCTCTATTTTTAGGCTATTTTGATATTTGTTGTCTAACAAAGCCAAAGCTATTATTGGCTTTGCTCTCTCAAACTTTGAGTTGCATCATGTAGATCGAGAAAAATCATCCAAGTAAATCTGGGATAATCTAAATAAATCTTTTTGGAGCCAAAACACTAAATGCAAAATTTTCTCTAAAGTTTCAATTATTCAAATTGAAGATGTTTGATAGAGTCACTGTGTCTAGCCACATAAATAATCTCATATCTCTCATTAGACAACTAGCTAAAGTGAAAACTACAATAAAGTAAGAGGATGCCAAAGCCATTTTGCTAAACAATCTCCCTTCTAAATATAGCGATGTCATATTTACTCTTAGTCAAACGTCTTTACAAACTCTAGAAGACATAATTTTAGCATTCTTAGCTTAATAAAAGAGAGCAACTGTAGGAGATTCTCGAACAGAGATTGCACTATACTCAAAGAAAAGGATGGGAAAGAGAATGACAAGTTAGAATGAAACTGAATGTTCCTAAGTCTTTGGAAAAACAAGTCATACAACAATTAATTTCAAAACCCATGTCAGTGACTTCAAAGGAAAGCTTAAAGAATTAGCAAATGTAGCCATTGTTGAAGAGCCACCAGATACTAACAACAATGATGACCATGTTGAAGAACTAACATTGTTCATATTTTAAAAGGCCCACACTTTGAAGATAGGGAGTGATGCATTGGAGGAGATATAATTGTTTAATAGTCGTGGATGCTTATGGATTGATTAAATCATACGTCATTAGGGTTATGAGACATGCATATGAGGATTGTTGTACAATATTTTAGGGGAGATTTGGGATTTAGAAGCTCGGTACCATACCTTTATGAGGGTTACAGGACATTTCATGTGCAAATTATGTCCAATGATACCGTGAACTTGGATTACAACTAGTAGCTTCAAGGAATCTTACTAGTTCAAGAATTGTTTTCAAAGAAGAAACATCTAAAAAATGTTTTGTTTTGTTGTTTTTTTATATTTCACTAAATGTGTTTGCAGTTAAAGTGTGTTTGCATTTAGTGAGTTGTGATTTCAATACTATAAGCCTTAAGAGAGGGTGTTAGAATAGACTTACATTTGTATTCAATTCACCTTAGTGACTTAGGCTAAAAGATAGGCTTTTAGGGTATATTAGCTTTTAGGGTTTTTCACAAGTATCACATAATACATCTTTGAATCTCTATATAAGAAAGGTCAATCCCGTTGTAATAAACTCTTTAGTTATTCATAATATAATGTTTTGTTCTTATGTATATTTCCTTTATGCTCAACTTTGTGGTTTAACCCTACATAGGGTTTTGTGATTCATTGCTCTATATGCATTTATAATGAAATTCACCACTCTTTGAAACTTTCTAAGGGTCTCTCCACTAAATGTTATTATACACTTGCAATAATGAAAAACGATAAATGATTGTTCTTTGTGTTTTTTCTTTCAACATTCAGATTATTTAACAAAATATCTAACTAAGTGCATTGCAAAAGTGTGTGAGTTTCCTTCCATTCTTTAGAAAATACCCCTTCCTTCAAACTTCTATAGCTATGACATATAGTATTGGCATATTCTCTCAATGGTTAAGTCAAGTGACTCCTAAAAGTTAGCTTTTACAACTTTCTATATGGTGTATAGACCTTGGAAAGTTAGTATGAATCTAAAATTCCCTTAACCAAAGAGTAAATCCATCTTTAAGGTCTCTCTTGTTATAATGTGCAATTGTGCTCTCAAATTAAGCTATAAACTAATTATAGATCATGTTGGCATGTGTAATGTTTTATTATGATATGTTTTATCATGATTTGAAATTATAAACTAAACCTAAATCCCATTGCCACCTACAATGTCCCATTGTACTTTCACTAAATTATATGTTCATTATATATTACCAAGACATTATAATCCTCATAATTCACAAATCATGATAATTACCTTAT
The DNA here is from genome assembly GCA_010110895.2 of Picea sitchensis. Taxonomy (NCBI): domain Eukaryota; kingdom Viridiplantae; phylum Streptophyta; class Pinopsida; order Pinales; family Pinaceae; genus Picea; species Picea sitchensis. Next base: position 99,658 of record SNQJ01S0037553.1, on the reverse strand, counting down.
TACTAGAAATGAAAAGGAAACTAAGTATCATTAACTCGATCACAAAATTCAATAATTCCTCGACAATATTTCACATAGGGGTGTTCCTAACATCCCTACATTCTTCTTAGAAAATTCCAAGCAGAGGTAGATGCCTGGACATCCCATGTTGTTTTTCATGTGCAACGATAAAAAATAAAACAAAGAGACATAAACAAATCCGTACATTATACTTCAAAAAACTCAACCCAACCCACCTTTTTAAAAATATTGATCTTACATTTTAAAAATGAGAAGTCTTTAAAATTTTTATCTTTTTAGTGTATATAATGCATTCACTTTTTAAAAAAATCTCCACTTTTTTAAAACCTTTAATTTACATTTTGCAAATGAAAAATCTTTGATTTTTATTTTTTATATATAAATGTATTTAATAATATTTAATTTTAAAATATTTCATGTAACTTCTATATGATGTTAGATCATGATGTATACGAGTATGATAATGAGAATAAAAACCAATCATCTATTTAAATAGATTGTCTAATTTGATTTTATTTTGTCCATGTTCCTCTTTACCTTAGTGGAACTTTGACACACATTGATTTTTAAATGAAACAAAATTATATTAATCCGAAAAAATTGCATTCGGTGCTAGAATGTTGGTAGGCTATAGGAGTTACAAGCTCCTTTGTTATTTAAGGTTTACAATTACAATACCCATCAATACTTTGAGGGCTCAAATAAACTTTAAAAAAAATGATACTAAGAGTGCACATAAGACAAGAAGGTTATAATTAAAACACCTATTAAGTATTAATGGATGAAATAAGCTTAAAAAGTGAAAACTAAGAGTGTATACAAGCTCAACTACAAGGGTCAACACCCATTCCTTACATAATATGTTATTCGTTGGTCTGATGTTTGGGAGGCTTTAGTCCTTTGGAAATGGCCAAAATTAAATTCGTCAACACCCATTCCTTACATAATATTTTATTCGTTGGTTTGATGTTTGGGAGGCTTTAGTCCTTTGGAAATGGTCAAAATTAAATTTGTCAACACCCATTCCTTACATAATATGTTATTCTTTGGTTTGATGTTTGGGAGGCTTTAGTCCTTTGGAAATGGCCAAAAATAAATTTATGAAGTGTTTGTCATTGCAGGGTAGGGTTGGGGCTAACGCATCTTGTGTTAGCAACCTCTCATGCCCATGTCCATTGTGGTGAGACCCACTGCCATATTAAGTATTAATGGATGAAATAAGCTTAAAAAGTGAAAACTAAGAGTGTATACAAGCTCAACTACAAGGGTCAACACCCATTCCTTACATAATATGTTATTCGTTGGTCTGATGTTTGGGAGGCTTTAGTCCTTTGGAAATGGCCAAAATTAAATTCGTCAACACCCATTCCTTACATAATATTTTATTCGTTGGTTTGATGTTTGGGAGGCTTTAGTCCTTTGGAAATGGTCAAAATTAAATTTGTCAACACCCATTCCTTACATAATATGTTATTCTTTGGTTTGATGTTTGGGAGGCTTTAGTCCTTTGGAAATGGCCAAAAATAAATTTATGAAGTGTTTGTCATTGCAGGGTAGGGTTGGGGCTAACGCATCTTGTGTTAGCAACCTCTCATGCCCATGTCCATTGTGGTGAGACCCACTGCCATCTCTATACAACCTTGCTAATGATTGCAGGGTAAGGTTGGGGCTAACTCATCTTGTGTTAGCAACCTCTCATGCCCATGTCCATTGTGGTGAGACCCACTGCCACCTCTATACAACCTTGCTAATGAAGGTTGAGAGGGGTTAGGAGGCTCCTTGCTCATTGTGCAAGGGGGTCACCCCAAGAATCGAGAAGGCATTGGAGATGGATTAGTGAACCCAAGGCCATAGAATTGATTGAGGAATAGAAGTAGAACAAATGTTTCAATGTCTCCATTTGCATTATGGACAAGGTAAGCCTTACATGCCCAAGAAGACAAGATTTTGTTCACTCAAAGGCCTCCCAATATTAAACAACAATGAAAGAAAGCCTTCTTAGGTTCCAAAGTCTATTTATGCATGTTGTGAAGCCAAAAACACCACTTCCTCTATTTGGATTTCAAGAACCATCGTTTATCAAGTTGATGCTCTAAGATCGGCTTGGAACAAAGCCACTTGTAACCAAGGCAAGATGTACTAGGTAAAGGTTGCGACTTTACCCCATTTATAGATCCCCCACCAAGCCAAGGGCACTCGTAGGGCGAGCTTGAGCACCACTAAGTCCTATAGAATGAGCCCCTAAACATTTCAAAATGAAACGATCAACATTAGCTAAATGAAACTTTTGTTTTAGCTCGGGCCATGGAAGCTAATTTAGTGCCACGTTATCAAACATGTCTTTGGTCCATTGAAGGCCTCTTCTAAAGAGATTTAAGGCTAAGAACTGGGAGTTTCAACCAAGGGGTTGCCTTCAAATTTCACTAGAGGAGACCACCACAAAGAATGCTCATTAAAAGATAGGTCAATCTCGAGAGACAAGTCTCTCCAAGTGCTCATTAAAAGACCATCTAATCTCAAGAGACAACTCTCTCCAACACAGGTAGGGATTAGCAACATCCCATGCCTTCCACGCATGACTTTGAATTAAAAGGTACCCACAATATCAACATGAGAAATAGTAATGAAAAGGATTTGAAAATAGACTCCCCTCCATCCTTGCTTCCAAGAGGGAAGCCTTCATTGATCCAATAATTGAGAATGACCTTCCAAGCTTTATTTCCTTTCACAACTTGAACCACCATTTGGTGATAACTCCTAGGCTTGGAGATGAGTTTTGATCATGCCCAAGCCTTCAAATTCATGTGGGTCTCAACAAAGATCCCAATTAACTCTATGGAAGTCCTTGCCTTTATCACTTATTGCCCATGAAAAATTTTGCAAATCATTTTCTAACCTTGCATATGCATCATTGGAGGGAACCCAATACGAGGAATAGTAAACATGCAAATCCCGCAACACCTTAGTGTAACTTTGAAACTTTACAGCTAGGGCCAAGGGCTTGACTATCCACTGTTAATCTTTTTGTCCACCTGCTAAACCACTACTCCCCATAAATCCTTTGGGGAAGCCTCGAAATCGAACAGGGTTCCCAAGAACTTTCAAATCTACGTTGGTTGAATCTAGAGCTAGCTTTGCATAGCCAATGCACAAGGAATAATGTGTTGGCCATGATGGTAGCATTAAGTGTTAGCCTATTAGATATTAGAAACTGAAGCTACATAAAGGTGTCCAAAGACTGCATGGTGTTATTCCACGAGATCTAGTCTACTAAGTTGGTCAAGGAAGTGTCATCAACAAAACAACCATTTATCATTTGTTCTACATCAATCTCTAGTAAGGGAATGCCTCTACTCAAGCCAAAATTTACCTTTTCCCATGAAAGATAACCAATGGCCTTGAAAACTATCACATACAAAGTTGGGACTAAAGGACAACATTGTAAAATAAACCTAAAAAGGCCAACCTCTTGTCAATTACTCTTGTTGATGGATAGACAAGTTAAGGTCTCTACAAAGAGGATCTCAACCACATCGATGAAAGTTGGACAAAAACCTAGAGCCATGAGCATTGTGAGAATAAAGGGTCATTCTACTCGATCATTAGCTTTTTCAAAGTCTATTTTGACGAAAAGAGCATCCAAGCCAATAGAGCATGGCCATTCCATACCTTCCCATACAACAATAACATTATCTAGAATATATCGCCCACAAAAGAACTCTCTTGCTCTAAACAAATAATCTTAGGTAGAATATGCTTTATCTATAAGGCATAGGCTATGGACAAATCTTATAACATGTATTCAACAAAGTTATAGGTTACTAGACTTGTGATCAAAGTTGAGGTTCCAATGTTAGGGATGAACTTGATAAGACCCCAATTTTTACTTGCCCCCAAAGAGTAATTTTTTTAGGATTCTTTGTACACATACTATTAGTTTGGCCCTACAAACTCCCAAATGGTCTAATATAACTTGCATGGGAAGCAATCCAGCCCAAGTATTTTATCATCAACGATCTCATGCACTACGAACTCCCAAATGGTCTAATATAACTTGCATGGGAAGCAATCTAGCCCAAGTATTTTATCATCAACGATCTCATGCAAGGATATAGTAAGGGCTTTCTCACAAGCCCTCCTTTGTTCATCAGATACCTTGGTCAACACCACATCTAAACATTGTTGTATGGCCTCTCAACACAATTACTGACTTGAAGAAAATTGTGACCTCAAAACAAGAACTGAAGTTTTAAAAACCCATAGTTTTAGGTCGAAAATACTAAAATCAACCCCCAAATTGAAAGGTGGTGCTACTAGTAGCACCCAAGTTATTTTCAAGTTTAAAATTAAACTGTTTGCAACCATGGCCTTAAAAACCTCATAATGTTGCTAACAAAAACCTTATAATCAACCCTTGAATCGAAAATTGACACCAACTGTAGCACCTCTTTTTTTCAGGGTCAATATTATAACTTCTTTGAAACCATGTAATTAACAATTAATATTGTCACAACCAAAATCTTAAAATCAACCTCCAAATCAAAAAATGGTGCTCCCAATAACAACCCTATTTTTTTCAGAGTTAAAATTACAATTTTTTTGAAACCATGGCATGGACAATTGATACTCTAGCGACCAAAATCATAAAATAAACCTCCAAATCGAAAAGAAGTGTTACTAGTAGCACCATTCTTTTACAGGCTTAAAATTGCAATATTTGTTAAACTATCACCTAAAAAAACATTATTATTGCAAATAAAATATAACAAAAAAGATTAAAAAATGAAAATAATAAAACTGAAAAGATTAATTAATTAAAAAACTAAAAAAAAAAACAAACATCATTTTAAAATATATATATATGAAAAAAAGGTGCCCTACCCTCCTTTTATTTTATTTTTAAATATCCTCTGAAGCAAAAAAGAGCACATTTAAAAATTTGAAGTTAAATTGAAAATAATAATAATAATAAACACAAATAAATAAATTTAATATAATATAAAACAATAAAATTTCAAAATAAATAAGTAAAATTGAATTATATATATAAATATATATAGTTTTAAAGGGAAAAAACAAACAAACAAGATTTTTGTGGGGTATGGGGGATTCCTAAAATTGTTAACTTTCCCTTCCCTTGCCCACCACTTCAAAGAGAAATACGCGCAAGGGGAGACCCCTCTGCCCATCCTTATCTACAACTCGTCGCTCATTTGCATGACGAATTGTCAATAGAGAGAGAGGTAGAGGCCCCCCACACTTGTTGCTCCTTTAAATGGGTGGGTGCGAGGAGAAGGAGGGATGAGCAAGGAGTGGAATTCAATGACGATTTATGAATAGAAAGGTGCAGAGGGGGCTCCCCTGCACCCATTGCTCCTTTAAATGAAGGGCACAAGGGGAGGGAGGGGTTGAGGTGAAGAGTGTGTTGGACATCGTGTCATGGTGTTGGCATTGATGTCAAAGAGAGTATATGGTGTTGGTGTTGGAATTGATGTAAAAAGGATCAATATGGTTACCATGATCAGTGCTTAAAGTGGTATTGTCATTAAGACAAAATGTTGGATATGTTTTCATCATCAATAATGGTTAAAAAGTATTATACGGAGACACAATCCTAATCTATCTGAGATTCTCTTTCTATTGTAAATTCTTAGTACTTATGTTTTGTTATCCATAGGATCTTCATTAACATGTTTAATATGCTCACAAGGGACACAATGTCATCAAAGGATTTAAATCCACTTGATTCTTCCTCACAGAACCTTCAATTCACAGTTCTAACATAGACATCGGGTTAAATGAGTCACAATAGGGTTCAATACTATTTTTATTGGCCCCAAATAAACCAATTTCTAAATCCCACAGATTATAACACTCGTCTTTGTCCTTTAGACAAGTGGTAGAAAGATTAAATGACCTCCCTGTCATAATACATATACACTCCTATTGACCCATGTGATCAAGGGTTCAAAACTTGCACTTAAACTCAAAGGCGCTTGCATACAACAACAAAATTAACCCCATCCGTTTGTCAAATGTTTGATTAAGTCATGATCGTTGGATCAAGATTCCAACACATAGTGATCGTCAATGGAGAAGGAGTTTTGGAGTCATTCGATCGCAATACAAAGAAGGATTGACGACAAGGATTAGTTTCACGATTGCAAGGTGCTCGAAGTTTAATGGAATAATGAACGACGATGGTCGTTGAAGCCAAAAGGAAGCATGATCGAATGACTTAAATCAATTTCGCATGTGAAAAAGCACAAAAGTTAATAAGAGAGCTTGGACGTGAAAATAAATTAAGCCTGATTTAATAAAACATGTGTCGACACCAAATCCCATCGCATTTAGGGATTATCTCATGCACATCTCTCTAATGCAAAATGAATAAGGACCATTCATCCCAATGGTTGATTAAAACACAACCGTTGATCATCCAGAAATGAGAGATTATAAGTTAGCACCATTTTTGTTAACTTCGGTCACGGGGTCTGGTCACATGGTAGAAAGGTTTGCCATGATGATGTTGGAGATTGGTGCAAAGAACTAGCCCATAGTCCTAGCACAAGATCATATGGAATTGAAGGTGTTGAGGAGACAACGCTAAAAACATCAGTGCTCGGTCATAACTGATTGGTCGCAAAGTAATAAGTTAAGCACCAATTGGGGTAACCCCTGGTCATAGAGGATGGTCACCTGGTAAAAATAAAAAGGTGACATCGGGCTATAAGCATAGAACGAGCTCTGTGTTTTTTAAGTTATAGGTCACTATGATTGGTCATATGGGAATAGGGGCCACGAGATTAGCACCATTCCACCACGACAACGTAAGAAATGTACCAGAGAGCACATAAACGCTCGGATTTGATCCTTGAAGAACTATGGATGCAGGGGAAGTGTGGGGTTCCATTCTACATATTTGATTAAGTAATTCTGACGACCAAACAAAGGACTAGAAGTCCTCTTCAACTTGGAACTTAGAGTAACTGTCATGAAATAAAAGAGAGCATCAAGCAGAACACAACTTGCACCATTTTGCAGTGTTTGAATAAAAGTTTGGTATTGTTGAAAGGATCTTGGATCACCAATGCCAATCGAGAATATGATTATTATTTTAATTATTTATTAAATAGATTTTTGAAGGTGAACCAAGGTCACCCAATTACTTAATGATAATGATAAAGGAAGAAATTTGTTGTTAAAACAACATTAAGAATATAAAAAGACACATTGGTTCATTTGTACTTTTATGAAGAGACACATTGGTTCATGTCATACATCTTTTGGAAGTTTATATAAACAAAAAGGCATGGTGAGAAGAAAGTGTCTCTGAGGTTTTATTTCAGAAGATAAAATTAGAATCAGAGTCCAAGTAAGATTTTTGAATATGTTCATGAAGTGATGGTGGAAGGGAGGAGCAAGGAAGGATTGCAGTCCTCTACAGGTTGAAGCCTAAAACAAAGGAGTTGGTGCTTCTTCAAGTAAGTGCTTGAAAGCATGGAGTTGGTGCTTCCTATAGTTGGTGCTCTAAAATAGGGGATTAGTGTCTCCATGAATTGATACACAAAAGAAGAGAGATTGGTGTCTCTTACACAAATTGTAACTTGTATTTTTGTATTTGTTATATTTAATCAACACATTCTTGTTGATCAATTGTTGTGATTAATAAAATTAATAATTAATAATTATTAAAACATTGAAAAATAAACAACATTGATTCACCCACCCCCCCTTTCAGTATTGACCAATATTTCAACAATTGGTATCAAAGTTGGTTCCTTCACCATAGTCTAACCACTGGAAGGAAGATTCTGAGAAATCACAATGGATCAACAAGAAGGAATGTCCTCTAACAGAGCACCTTTGTTCAAAGGAAATGATTATGCATTTTGGAGTATAAGGATGAAAAGTTATGTGATGGCTCTTGGATGTGATGTTTGGTTATCTGTGGTAAATGGTTACACTGCACCAATTACTGCACCTTCAGACACTGTTGCAATGATAATTCAAGGGTTGTTAATGCAATTATGGGTGGATTAACAAACTCTATATTCGTCAAAGTGATGCATTGTAAATCAACAAAAGAAATTTGGGACAAACTTAAAATCATTTATGAAGGAGATGCCAAAGTCAAGCAAACAAAACTTCAAACATACAGAGGGCAGTTTGAAAGTCTGGAGATGAAAGAAGAAGAAAACATTGCATAATATCTTCAAAGAATGGATGGAATTGTCAATTCAATCAGAGCTCTGGGAGAAGATCTAGAAGACAAAATTATTGTTCAAAAGGTGTTGAGATCATTACCAATGAGATATGATGTCAAGGCATCTACCTTGAAAGATCGAGAAGACCTTGAAAAACTTACAATGGATGAGCTTCATGGGATTCTCATAGCCTATGAAATGAGAACCGGACAAGATAAGCCATCAAAAAGGGAAACAACTTTCAAAGCATCAAAGACAACAAAGAACCATAAATATAAAGGGAAGTTACCCTTCAAATGCTTCAATTGTGGAAAAGTTGGACATTTTGCCTCCAAATGTCCCTATCCCAAGCAGGAGAATAGCGATGATGAAGATACCTACAACCATAAAGAAGTTAAGAAGGGAAATATGGAAACAAGAAGATATTTTACAAGAAAAAGAAAAAAATTTACTCCAAAGAAGACAATAGTTCTTCAGACATGAGTGAAGATGATGAGATAGAGCTTCTATTTATGGAAATAGAAACTCAAAATAATGCTAATGATGACAATGAAGAAAAGTTTGAAGTTGAAGGAGAAGTAAACCTTGAAAAAGAACTTATTAGTGCTCTTAAAGAACTGAGGAAGTATAAAAAGAAGAACAAATCATTGAAAGAGCAACTAGTGGAATATGAAGGGAAACAAAAATCAAGAGAAAATGAAGTTTCAAAAACTATCAAAGAATCATAACAAATTATTATTGACTTGAAGACTGAACTCCAAGAAGCCAAAAGAATTGAAAAAATCATTTTAAAACTACTCAATGATAAGCAACAAGATTGTGAAAATCTAGAGGCTGAAATTGTGCTTCTAAAAAGGAAACTTGAGAAACAGAAGAACCACTCATGATTTGAAAATGGCTCAAAAATCTTGGACAATATTCTTAGCAGTCAAAGATAACCAAGCAATAAGACAGGGCTGGGTTATGACCAAAAGAATTTTAACAAAGGATATAACTCTACATCTCGGGAAACTAACAAAAATCCAAAAAGTTATGCAGTTGCCCTTCAAAGCTCTCTCAAAAGTAAAGAAGACAAGATAAAAGTTGATTCTAATCTACATAAATTTGCTCTACTTTCAAAATCAAATGAATAGAGATGGAATACAATTACAAAAAGAACTCCTTGTAGAAGGTGTCAACATCTCTTTCTTGGATATTGTTTCTCTTGCAATAATTTTGGGCATAAAGCATTACATTGTAGAGATTATCATAAAAATGTTCAAAGATATGGTTATAAGAACAACAAGAATAAGAATATTCAAGAGAATAGAAACTGTAATTTATTCTCTCCATTACAAGATTACAATGTTGAATGTTTCAAGTGCAACAATTATGGTCACAAAGCTAGTGAGTGTAGATTATCAAAATTTTCCATGAAGACGGGTTTCCCTAACATTCAAGAAAATTATAAAAAGATGTGGAAGGAAAAACACTTGGAAGAAAAAGAAACAGAATGTCAGGTAGCCCTGTATGCCAAGAGTAAAAGAAGCCAATGGTATGTTGACTGTAGATGTTCTAAACATATGACAGGAGATCAAAACAAATTTCTCGGTCTAAAAAGAAAAGAAAAATGAAAGGTTACATTTGGAGATGATGCCTCTGCCAAGATACTTGGAAAGGGTATAGTAAGTCTAGGAAATAACAAAGCCAAAGAAGAAAATGTGTTACTGATTGAAAACACGAGAAACCTAATCTACTAAGTGAAATTCAAACATGTGATCAATGTCACATACCCATATTTGACTCTAAAAATGTGAAATTAGAAAGAGGCTAGGGAAAATTAGTATCTAGTTGTTGCACCAAGGAGATCAAGCGATGTATATATCATAAACATAGAAGAAGGGAAAATTAGTATCTATTGCACCAAGAACACCGAGTGATGTATATATCTTAAACATAGAAGAAGAGGAAAGGTGTTGCATGAGCCAAGTAAATGAAAGTTGGCTATGGCACAAAAGAATGAGACACATAGGTTTTGACAATCTAATAAAAGTTGGTACCAAGGAAGCTATGAGAGATATGTCAAAGATTATTAAACCTTCAAACTTTGTTTGTAGGCACTGCCAACTTGGAAAGAAGACAAGAGTAAGATTCAAGACAAAAGAATACTCTACATCAAAACCTTTGGAACTTGTTCACACTGACCTATGTGAACCAACAAGAACCAAGAGTATACAAGGTGGACATTACTTCATTCTATTCATTGATGACTATACATGAATGACCTGGGTATCCTTCTTTAAAGAAAAATTAGAAGCACTCAACAAATTCAAAGTCTTTAAAGCACATGTTGAGAATGAAACTAATCTCAAGATCAAGTGCCTAAGATCAAATAATGGAGGGGAATATACCTCAAATGAATTTAATGAGTTTTTTGAAGATCATGGAATTAAAAGACATTTGTCAGCCCCAAGAACTCCTCAACAAAATGGAGTTGTTGAAAGAAAAAATAGAATTGGTTAAGTAGTATCCATAACCATGTTAAATGAAGCCAAACTCCCAGATACCTATTGGAGAGAGGCAGTGTATACAACAATATATATACTTAACAGAGCACAACTGAGAGTTAACTATGACAAGACACCATATGAGTTGTGGTTTGGCAGACCAACATCAGTCAAACATTTCAGAGTCTTTGGGAGAAAATGTTATATAAAAATAGATGATAATAATCTAGGAAAAATTGATTCCAGATCAGATGAAAGCATATTTCTTGGTTATTCATCCAATAAAAAGGCCTACATATGCTATAATCTGAGACTGCACAAAATTGTGGAAAGTGAAAATGTAAAGATTGATGATCTAAAATCTAGAAGAATCAAATCTCAAGACAATTCACAAGTTGATGAAAGAAGAAGAGATGATGAAGAAGAAGAAACTGAAGTAATACAAGAAGAAAAATCACAAAGTGAAGAAGAAAACGAAGAGGAAGCATCACCAAGACAAGAGTCGATAGCACCATCAAGAAGAATACAAAGTGATCATCCTGAAAGTCAAATCATAGGCAACAAAAGTGTTGGGGTTGAAACTAGAAGAAATCTAACATTTGGATTAGAACAAACAATGCTCTCTCTAATAGAACCCAAAACATTTGCAGAAGCCAACAAAGATGAAGATTGGATCAAAACCATGAATGAAGAGTTTGATCAAATAGAAAAGAATTAGACCTTGGATCTTGTTCCAAGACCAATAGACAAAAATGTGGTAGGGACCAAGTGGGTTTTTAAAAATAAATTTAATGAAGATGGTCAAGTTATCAAGAATAAAGCAAGACTAGTGTGCATTTGCATGTTTCAAAAACTTTAAAATATATCAAATGGATGTCAAATCAGTGTTCTTAAATGGAAATCTAGAAGAAGAGGTTTCTATAGAACAACCTAAGGGATTTATGTTATCAGAAAATAAAGACTATGTCTGCAAATTAAAGAAAGCATTGGTCTCAAACAAGCCCCCGAGGCATGGTTTTCAAGACTTGATAATCATCTACAACAACAAGGATACAAAAGAGGAGCTACTGACAATAATCTTTACATTAAAATTGAAAATCAGAATATGATTATTGTTGTAGTATATGTGGATGATATCATCTTTGGGAGTAATCAAAATCCTCTAAGTAAACAATTTTCTATAGAAATGCAAAAAGAGTTTGAAATGTCAATGATTGGTGAACTAATATTCTTCTTGGGTTTACAAGTTTCACAACGAGACAAAGACATATTCATATCTCAGACTAAATACATTAAAGAAATGTTGAAGAAATTTCAAATGGAAAAATGTAAACCTATGAGCACCCATATGGTTACAAGATGCAAACTAAGCAAAGATGATGAATCATTAGAAGTAGACCTAACCCTGTATAGATCAATGATTGGTAGCCTATTATATGCAACCCCAACAAGACCAGATATCATGCAAGCTATAGGATTAGTGGCTAGATTTCAATATAAACCTAAAGAGACTCATATGAAAGTAGCTAAAAGAATATTCAGATATCTCAAAGGTACCTTGGACTTTGGATTATGGTATCCAAAAGAAGAAGACTTCACCTTAACATCATATACTGATGCAGATTGGGCTGGAAGTGTGGATGACAAGAAAAGCACTAGTGGAGGAACATTCTTCCTAGGAAAATGTCTTGTATCATGGCTAAGTAAAAAGCAAACATCCATATCACTATCTACAACAAAAGTTGAATATATTGTTGTTGCATCTTGTTGCACTCAAGTAATTTGGATGAAGCAAACACTAGAAGACCTATAAGTAAAGTATGATCACCCTATTATTATTAACTGTGACAATACCAGTGGTATAAATCTGTCTAAAAATCTTGTCATGCACTCAAAAACCAAGCATATCCCAATTAAATTTCATTTCTTAAGGGAACAAGTTTCTTAAAAAATTGTTAAAGTGGAATATGTGGATACTAAAGAACATATTGTAGATATATTCACAAAACCTTTACCCATGAGTATTTTGGAATACCTTAGACGAAAATTGGGGATAATATCCATATCTAACTAAATTGCACAAGGGGGAGCATAACCTCAGGGGGAGCAAAGAAACATCCCTTCTGCCATTGTTGTCAAAGGGGGAGAATAAACAATAAAACTCAATTAAAATAAAGAGCTTTTAGTGTGTTGCCATCAATGCCAAAGGGGGAGAATATTGGACATGGTGTTATGGTGTTGGCATTGATGTCAAAGAGAGTATATGGTGTTGGTGTTGGTGTTGGCATTGATGTAAAAATGATCAATATGGTTACCATGATCAGTGGTTAAAGTGGTATTGCCATTAAGACAGAATGTTGGATATGTTGTCATCATCATCAATGGTTAAAAAGTATTACAGGGAGACATGAGCCTAATCTACCTGAGATTCTCTTTCTATTGTAAATTATTGGTACTTATGTTCTGTTATCCATAGGATCTTCATTAACATGTTTAATATGCTCACAAGGGACATAATGTCATCACAGGATTTAAATCCACTTGATTCTTCCTCACCGAACCTTCAATTCACAGTTCTAAAATAGACATCAGGATAAATGAGTCACAGTAGGGTTCAATACTATTTGTATTGGCCCTAAATAAACCAATTTCCTCAATATATGAATCCCACATATTATAACACTCATCTTTGTCCTTTAGACCAGTGGTAGAAAGCTTAAATGACCTCCCTGTCATAATACATATACACTCTTATCAACCCATGTGATCAAGGGTTCGAAATTTGCACTTAAGCTCAAAGGCGTTTGTATACAACAACAAAATGAACCCCAACCATCCGTCAAATGTTTGATTAAGTCGTGATCGTTGGATCAAGATCCCAACACACAGTGATCATCGATGGAGAAGGAGTTTTGGAGTCGTTTGATCGCAATACAAAGGAGGATCGACGACAAGGATTAGTTTCGCGATTGCAAGGTGCTCGGAGTTTAATGGAATAATGAACGACGATGATCGTTGAAGCCAAAAGGAAGCATGATTGAACGACTTAAATCAATTTCGCATGTGAAAAAGCACGAAAGTTAATAAGAGAGCTTGGACCGGAAAAACAATTAAGCTCGATTTAATAAAACATGTATCAATACCAAATCCCATCACATTTCGTCATAGGAATTATCTCGTGCCCATCTCTCTAATGCAAAATGAATAAGGACCATTCATCCCAATGGTTGATTAAAACACAACTGTTGATCATCCAGAGCTGGGAGATTATAATTTAGCACCATTTTTGTTAACTTCGGTCACAGGGTCTGGTCACCTAGTAGGAAGGTTCGCCATCATGAGGTTGGAGATTGGTGCAAAGAACTAGCCCACAGTCATAGCAAGAGATCATATGGACTTGAAGGCACCGAGGAGACAACGCTAAAATCATTAGTGCTCGGTCATAACTGATTGGTCACGAAGTAATAAGTTAAGCACCAACTGGGGTAACCCCTGGTCATAGGGGATGGTCACCTGGTAAATATAAAAAGGTGACATCGGGCTATAAGCATAGAACGAGCTCTGTGTTTTTTAAGTTATATGTCACTATGATTGGTCCTATGGGAATAGGGGCCGCGAGATTAGCACCCCTCGACCACGACATCATAGGAAATGCACCAGAGAGCACATGAATGCTCGGATTTGATCCTTGAAGAACTGTGGATCCAGGGGAAGTGTGGGGTTCCTTTCTGCATATTTGATTAAGTAATTTTGACGACCAAACAAAGGACTGGAAGTCCTCTTCAACACGGAACTTACAGTAACTGTCATGAAATAAAAGAGAGCATCAAGCAAAACATAGCTTGCACCATTTTGCAGTGTTTGAATAAAAGTCTGGTACTGTTGAAAGGATCCTGGATTACCAGTGCGAATTGAGAATGTGATTATTATTTTAATTATTTATTAAATAGATTTTTGAAGGTGAACCAAGGTCACCCAATTACTTAATGATAATGATAAAGGAAGAAAATTGTTTTTAAAACAGCATTAAGAATATAAAAAGACACAATGGTTCATTTGCACTTTTATGAAGAGACACAATGGTTCATGTCATACATCTTTTGGAAGTTTATATAAACATAAAGGCATAGTGAGTCTCTAAGGTTTTACTTAAGAAGATCAAATCAGAATCAGAGTCCAAATAAGAATTTAAATATGCTCATGAAGTGAGGGTGGAAGGGAGGAGCAAGGGAGGATTGCAGCCCTCTACAGGTTGAATCATGAAACAAGGGAGTTGGTGCTTCCTCAAGTTGGTACTTGAAAACATGGAGTTGGTGCTTCCTAGAGTTGGTGCTCTAAAACAGGGGATTAGTGTCTCCTTGAGTTGATGCTCAAAAGAAGAGAGATTGTTGTCTCTTACACATTGTAACTTGTATTTTTTTATTTGTTATATGTAATCAACACATTCTTGTTGATTAATTGTTGTGATTAATAAATTTAATAATTATTAATTATTCAAAATTGAAAAGAAAAAAAACAATATTGATTCACCCTCCCTCTCAGTATTGGTCAATATTTCAACACAGTGGATTTGAGTTGCGAGTTGTGAATAGAAAGGTGTGGAGGGGGCCTCCCCTGCACTCGTCGCTCCTTTAAGCGATATGCGTGATGGAAGGGAGGGTGGAGGAGGGTAGGGAGAGGCGAGCTTAGGGTGGAGGGGGTTGGGAGGGGTGGGCGTTGGGTCGAAGGATAGGGAGGGAGGAGAACTGAGAAAAGAGGATGGGGAGGGATTCCCTCAAAACATTTTTTTCTTTTTTATTTATTTTCAAATTTTAATGTTTTTTTAATGTGTGTTTTTTAATTATTTTTAGGAGCTTTTAAAAAAAACTTTAAAAAGGTTGGATTACTTGTTTTTTATTTTTTCAAATTTAAAATGTTTTTTATTAATTTATTGAAAATTGTTTTCCTTTGTTTCTTAAAGGTGGTAATTCCCACCCCAAAATAAATAAATAAAAGGTGCTACCAGTAGCACTATTTTTCGATTTGGCGGTAAAAATAACAACTAAATGTGACCTTTGAAAAAATGAGAACTTTAGAGGGTTCTCATCAAGTAGGTGACTATGTTTTCACCTTTCCTTTGTAAGCCCATACATTTGAAAGACCATTATATAATGATCAACTACTCCTTCTCAATCCCTTCCTGGTCAAATACTCATGCTGACACAATATTTAAGGAAAATATGTTTTCATTGGCCTCCTTGTTGACAAGAGATTTAAAGAAAGCCTTAGTGGCCTTGCCTCGAATGCTCACCAAATGTCATTCAACTCGTAGTTGTGCTCCTCGTCCAACCAACGCAAATAACACAACTTAGCAACCCAACTTTGCTTTTCCTCATCATAATGGCTCTACTGCAAATCTTGCATAACCTCTTCAAGTTCCTCACAAACTACTTTGTTACAACTACGTTGAATGTTGACAAATTACTTGGCATAACCAAGCAAAAAGACTACAGTGCAAAAATGACATCCTCCCACTAGATTATCCATCAATTCTTCCCCGAGGTTTGGAGACCAAGCTCCACACATCACTAATTTAGGGAAGACACCTTGACCTTGGTAGTGAGAAACATGCATAATACATTTGGTTCTATGCATGCACATTTTTGTGCCTCCCACAAAATAGAAAAACAAATTTTTTGATGATATGAAAGAGCGGTCATGCCAACCAAATGCACCAGTGGACCTCCATCAAAGTCAAAGTAGAAGGAATCATGTGTCGACAACATGGCTCTATCAAGCCATTGATAAATTCTTCCTAGTCATTTTTTGAACTTCGTCCAAGTGAACCACAACATTGTGAAGTCCAGGCAACAATATCAATTAGGATCATAAACAATATGCTATGGTTTAAGATAAAGCCAAGGTTCTCTCTCCACATCATAGGTCAACAAGGAGAGACCAAGGAGAGACCCCTCCTAGTCTTCTTGGATTTTCCACCATATGAAAATCTCCACAGATCATCCAAGGGGCATCAAGGAGCTCATCAACCATTGTGCCAAAAGGTCGATCTTTCTCCTACGTCATTCGATGCATAGATGTTGGTATGACCCAACAACCAACGATCTAAATAGAGAAAAATCAACATTGATCTTTGTGTTGGGTTAGTGCCCCACTCAACCACAAAGCTAGTATGCTAAGGGGAAATCAATGTAGAAACACCACCTTTTCCTTTCGAGTGATTATAGTACACACATTTGGCACTTGGGAAAATCATGGACAAGATCATACATAAAAGAAACCCTATAATTTTCACTATGTATAGACATAAAATATCCACCCTATCAATTGAAGTCAACATCCAACAAATAATATGTTTTCTTTCGAGGTCCCCTATAAAGATTTTTCAAGGTACTAAAGGTTGCTCAATAGATCTGCCATATGATCTCTTTTTGAGCTCTACGTTCAAGGTCTTTAAATTGTTTCATTGTTGTTTTATGACAGCTACTAAATCTGATTTTCTGCCCTTGAAAATCTGCCTTTAACTTTTTGATTGCATGCTCTTTTAAGGGTCCTCTTGCAAGTGTTTTGGATTACCAAAGTTAGTGTTGAAATAATGTAACTGCGAAGAGCATTCTTATTATTATTTTGTTATTGGATTAAATCCCCATTGCGGATTAATCATGTCATTATTGTTATTATTGTTATTGGATTAATCCCCATTGAGGATTAATCATGTCGGTAATTGTATAAGGACCGAATCCCCTTTTGCGGATTGGTCATCAGACAATTACAAGGATAGGGCTCAAGAATCATTTAGCAGTTATAATGGAAGACCGAGAAATAATTAAAGGTGGTTTTACCCAACCAGAGTGAGAGGACGGCCCTGCCAAATGGTGACTCATCACACGTGCCACATTAGTATAAATAAGAGGCTAGCGCCTCACTTCAAAAACAACTTTCACTTGCTCATTCTCTTGGGGAGGCGCAATTGATTGGAGAGGAGAAGAGTAAAGCATCTCTTGGGGAGGACTTTGTATTGGTTTGAGTTATCTCTTGAACATTATAAGCTATTTATGATAAGAAGTTTTGTAGGTTTCTTCCCTGAGGTTTCAGGATAAATGCTATGTCTCTTGTGAATGTGTCCCTTCCATCCATCCATTCCAGTCCATTCCATCCATTCCATCCATTCCATCCATTCCATCCATTCCATCCATTCCATCCATTCCATCCATTCCATTCGTCCGTCCATTCCATCCATTTACCTTCCTCCATCCATTCCTCTCCATTCCATCCATCCATTCCATTCCATCCTCCGTCCATCCGTCCTTCCATCATTCTTTTCCATTCCTTCCATCCATTTCATCCCTTCTCCATCCATTCCTTCCTTCCTTCCGTCCATGTCCTCCTTCCATTCCACTGTCCATTCCATGTCCATCCCTGTCCATTCCTTACCATCTTCCTTCCATTCCTTCCATTCCATCCTTTCCATTCCTTCCATTTCCATTCCTCCATTCCTTCCATCCATCCTCCATTCCTCCATCCATCCATCCATCCATCCATCCGTCCTTTCCATTCCTCCATTCCTCCATTGTCCATTCCATTCCATCCTTCCTCATCCGTCCTTTCCATTCAGATATTCCATTCAGTCCATCCTGTCCATTCCATCCATTCCGGCCATTCCATTTCCTCCATTCCATTCCTTTCATCCATCCATTCCATTCCATTCCTTCCATTTCCATTGTCCTTCCTTCCTCCATCCATTCCTTCCTTCCTCCTCCTTTCCTTCCTCCATTTCCTTGTCCTTTCCTGTCCATCCATCCTCCATTCCTTCCTCTTCCATCTCCATTTCCTCCATTCATTATCAAGCATGGCCGTTGATTCCTTTAGCCCGATCTAGTTGTTAGGCGTAAAACAAGATGATTCCTCGCCCGATATAGTTGTTTGAGCGTAAAAAGCGAGATGTTGATGTGTTCGCTGGCGGAGCCTGGTTGTTGGGCGTAAACCAGGTGGTCATGCTTCGACCTGGTTGTTGGGCGCATTAAAGCATGGCGGCTGTGATTCATAAACTACGACCTGGTTGTTGGAGCATGGCGAGATAGTGATACTTGCTTGACCTGGTTGTTAGATGTAGCAGATGTGACTATGTGGCTTCTGGCAACGGCTACGTGACATTGAGCTAGTGTAACATAGCGTGATGTACTGACCCTGTGTTGTGTGAGGTATCATTTTCGCATTACATTTTGATGGAGATGATGATAGCATTCCTTCGAGAATGATGATGTTGATGATGAAAACTTTCCGATGAATCGTAAATGTGTTAGACAATAGTTCAAGATGATATTAACGATAATGTCCTCCAGATGCCAATGATGATGCAAACCTCTCTCACATGATGCTGATGAAGAATACCCAGCCTTCTTGTTAAAGGAGTGTTGAAGTAATGTAGCTGCGAAGAGCATTCTTATTATTGTTTGTTATTGGATTAAATCCCCGTGCGGATTAATCATGTCATTATTGATTATATTATTGTTGTGGATTAATCCCAGTGAGTTAATCGTAATGGTCTTCAGTGTATAAGGACCAAATCGCCGGATTGGTCATCGGACAATTACAAGGATAGAAACAAGAAATTCAGCCCAATGGTTAAATGGAAGACCTAGAATTGAATATGGTGGGTTTACCGCAGTGGTCGTACTGCCCGTTCGAAGGCCTTTCACCGTGCGGTGATATAAATAAGAGGCTAGCACCTCACTTCAAAGACACAACTCACTTACTCATTATCTTATGAGGGCAGTACGAATTTCCAGTTGGGAAGAGGAGAAGAAGAGTGGCATCTCTTGGGGAGACTTTCTATATTGATTAGAGTTATCTCTTGAACATTGTATAAGCTATTTATGATAAGGAAGTTTTCTTGGGTTTCTTCCCCTAGAAGGTTTCCCGAAGGATAAATGTTGTGTCTCTTTGTGAATGTGTATTTCTCGATGATCTTGTTCTTATTATGCTCTTATCTGTGAAATCACAAGAACTATAATGTGGCATAAACATTAACGGTTAGTATAAATGCATAAACCTTAAAACAAACAATACCCTCTAGGATCTTTAACAACAACAAGGCTGAAAATACTAAGCATACGCGACCGATGAACTCATGTTGTTTGGTCAACATGACCTGGAAAAACTTAGTTTGGAAGATGTATATATATGGGTTCTCAAAACGAAAGCGCTACAAAGAAAATATAACAATGGAACTAGTTACAACAGCAATCCTTCTCCGGTGCTTTTGGAGTTCTTGATCTATGGCCCTTTTTTGCTTGTCGCCTTTCTCTTTGTCCTGTAGAGAATTCTTGTGCCCATGATGATTTCCTTGTGATGGAAGGATCTAGTGCCTCTATCTAGATGATGCACCCACTCTGAATCGGTCTCTCATCAACGAAAACCCTCAACCACAAAGTGTTCCTAATGTGTATTTCTCACTGATCTTGTTCTTATTATGCTCTTATCTAATGAAATGCAAAGAACTATAATAATGGCATAAACATTAACAGTTAGTACATGCATAAACCTTAAAACAAACAATACCCTCTAGGATCTTTAACAACAAGAAGGCTGAAAATACTAAGCATACATGACAAATGAACTCATGTTGTTTTTGGTCAACATGACCCTGGAAAAACTAGTTTGGAGATAGATGTATATATATGGAGTTCTCAAAGCAAAACTGCTACAAAGAGAAAATATAACAATGGAACTAGTTACAACAGCAATCCTTCTCAGATTGCTTTGGAGTTCTTGATCTATGACGCCCCTTTTTTACTTGTGCGCCCTTTCCTCTTTGTCCCTGCTAGAGAATTCTTGTGCCCTTGATGATTTCCTTGCTTGATGAATGGATCCTAGTGCCCTCTATCTAAGATGATGCACCCCTCTAAGATCCAGGTCTCTCATCAAGCAAAACCCTCAACCACAAGTGTTCCCTCCACAAAACTGAAGTGCGCCCTTCACAAATGCACGCCTCACAAGCTAGTTGTGCCCCCCAAGAAATGGTTGCGCCCTCCTCCTAGCTCACGCTCCACACAAGGAAGAATCCATGCTCAAGCACCTTAACCTCTCACCAAAGCGCCTCCTCAAGCTTTGTCTTCTCAACAATGGCTTCTCCTCTCTCAATGGTGTGCCTCCTTTCTCCTCTCCTTCACTCTACTACACAAGTGAACAATAGAGTCTCATCCTTACCCTTTTGCCTCCTTTATCCTTCCTTAGGCCAAACCTAGAAGATCAATGGACTAGATTAGATATAGCCAAGACTAATCAATGGGTGAGATTACTTCTCATAAATCTCACTTAGAAACCCACTTTACTCAAGTTTCCATAGTTTGATTTATGTCTATTAATTCACCCACTTTGTGAATTAATTGTCACTTTATGACTTAAGTGATTAAGTCAAAGTGAAATTAAATCATAAAGTAAAGGTACAAGGGTAATACTTTCCCCCTTTGTGTTTAGAGACTCACAAACACAAGGGGACCACTTCCCAAAGTACACAAATCTCAACACTCCATCTTACCAAGGAAAGTGTTTCTCACCAAGCCCATCTTATCTCTAAAATAGACATGATTTCCCCTTGGCAAGGCCTTGGTGAGAATATATGCCACCTGCTCATCAATCGGAATGCACTGAAGCTAAATTGCCCCACGCTGAACCCAATCTTTGATGAAATGATATATGATCTCAATACACTTTGACCTGTTGTGAAACACTGGATTCTCAGAGAGTTTAATACAACTCTGATTATCACAATAAATGACTGTCGAACCCAACTCATGACCAAATAACCCAACCAACAACTTACGAATCCAAATGGCCTCACAACTGGCCAGACTGGCTGCCATGTAGTCTGCCTTGGTCGAATTCAAAGCTATTGACTTATGTTTCCGGCTGAACCAGGAAACAACTCCTGACCCAACCCAAAACAACACCTTGAGGTGCTCTTCCTGTCAGTGGCACATCCTGCCCAGTCTGAGTCTGTGTATCCAACCAAACTCACCCCATCTCCTCTAACATAGTCTAGACCAAAATCCAGTGATCCTGCAATGTACCTTAGAACATGTTTTGCCTCGATCTAGTGAACACTCCTAGGCTCCACCATGTACTGGCTGAGAGTGTTCACGGCAAAACAAATATCTCGTCTAGTGTTGACCAAAAACATCAAGGACCTAATCAACTACATGTATCTCGTAGCATCCACCAACACGGAATCTGAAGCACTAAGCTTCTTCCAGTTGGTGACCATAGGTGTAGACATGGGCCTAGAGTCCTCCATCTAAAATCTGCTCAAGATGTCTGCAACATACTTCTCCTGCCCCAGAAAGATATGACCCTCCTCCTGCCAAACCCCCATGCCCAAGAAATAGTGCATCAACCCGATGTTCGTGATCTCAAACTCTGATGCAAGACCTCGCTTGTAATCAACTATGAGATGCTCTGCTCCCGTGATGAACAAATCATCCACATACAATGAGAATGAATCTATCCTCACCTCGAATGATATAGTAGAGGTTAGGATCTGCCTCACTCTTCTCAAACCCCATCTGAAGCAAATAAGCGTATATCCTCGAATACCAAGCTCTTGGAGCTTGCTTCAAACCATAAAGTGCATTTCTCAGAAGACACACATAAGACTCTCTCCCCAACACCTAAAACCCCTGCGACTGCTCTATGTACACCTCCTCCTCTATAAAGCCATTCAGAAAAGCAGTCTTTACATCCATCTGATGTATCCTCCAACCCATCTATGTTGCAATGGAAATAATGCTTTGGATAGAAGTGTATCTCGCAACTGGTGTGAACGTCTCATCATAGTCGACTCTGTCTATCTAAGAGAATCCTCTCGCCATAAATCGGGCCTTGTGTTTCTCTATGATTCCATCAGCAACATACTTGGTCTTATACAGCCACCTGGAAGTCACAACTGACTTCCCCTTAGGTCTAGGAACAACCTCCCACACATCATTGCACGTAATGGAGTCATACTCCTCCAGCATGGCCTCTCTCTAGACCTGTTGATCAACTGCTTGCACAAATGTGGTGGGCTCCGCATCTGAAATGCTCATCACCATAGCCAAGTAGGATCCAAACCTCTATGGCGCTCTACTATCTCTCATCAACCTCTAAGGCTCTCCAACGTACTCCTTGGCCTCCTTCAGGGTCTCCTAAAACCATCTTAGTTTCATCTTCCCTGAAGTGACCTCCGACAGAGTAGTATCCTCATGCCCCTGAGTCTCATGCATGGATCTTTGCAAAGTAGTTTGTGACCCTAAAGCATCTGCACCAATTGTCTGTGTACTCAACAACTGTGAACCTGAAACTGTAATGGGTGGACCAGTCACCCTTGAACTCGGAGTATTGGACACCTAAGGATGTGTCCCTTGAGATACAACACTCTCAATCTATGGGACCTCCTCAACTCTATCTCTCAACTCAAGTGATCTCCTAAAGGCTCTGCTCTCCTCGAATCTAACATCTCTCCTCATCACCACTCTCCTATGTGATGGCATGTAGATACGATAGGCCTTTGAGATCTCTGAGTATCTAACTAGGATCCCCTTCTTTGTTGTGGGATCTAGCTTTGTCCTCTTCTCTGAGGGGACATGAGAGTGTGTCAAGCACCCAAAAATACACAAGTTCTCAACATCAGGCCTCTTCCCAAAGAAGACCTCTTCAAGACTCTTCCTCCCCAAAGCTCTATGGGGACTCTTGTTCTGCAGATAAACTGCAACACTACAAGCCTCTGCCCATAAGTAGAATGGCAGTGCTTGATCATGCAACATACTCCTCGCTGCACCCACTATGGCCCTATTCTTCCTCTCTACAACCTCGTTCTGTTGGGGGCTGTAAGGAACGATCAATTTCCTTTTGATACCCTGTTGGGTACATAAATCTGCAAACTCTGTGGAGGTATACTCACCTCCATTGCCTGACCGTAAGACCTTGATATTATTTCTTGTCTTGTTCTCCACAAGAGCTCTGAACTCTTGGAACCTCTTGAAGACCTCACTCTTGGTCTTCAGGATATAGATCCAGGTCTTCTTGGAGTGGTCATATATGAAAGTAACATAATACTCGCATCCACTCAAGGAAACACTCGACATAGGCCCACACACATATGTGCGTATCAACTCAAGTACTCCAGCTGATCTACTATCATTATTGGGAAAGACAGTCTTGGTGTACTTCCCAAGAGTACACCATCTACACACCTCCTAGTGCTCAATGTTTAACTGTGGTACCCCTGTCACAATCTCTCTCAACGATCTCAAAGCTCCATGATGCAGATGATCCATCCTACGATGCCATAACTCGCACAATTGATTGTTGTTGTTGCTACTACTCACTTCCAAGGCATGCAAAGGCTGGAAAAGTAATCTATACAGTTTCTGATCTCATGTCCCAATCACCCTACTAGAGGTGATACTAGACCCCTTGGGGTGTATGAGGACCTCTGTCCCTCTAAAGGACACCTCAAGACCCCTATCTTGTAGGGATGAAACTGAAATAAGATTCTTTTTCAGCCCAGGGACAAATAACGCATCCATGAACACTAAGGGTGGCATACACTCCCTCTAAAATGATATTGTGTCACGCCCAACCGCCCTGACAATGTTGTTGTCTCCAAGCATTATCTCCAACCTGATCCCTAGATCTCTAATATCAATGAAGTGCTCTCTCACACCTGACATGTGACTCGATGCCCCACTGTCAATGTACCAGATGCTAGAAGGTGACTCAATTGATGTGCAACAAACTATCAAGGAGCACTCCCTCTCAAACTGAGCGATAAACTCCTCCTCCTTTGTTGTCGCTGCAGTGCCACCCTACTTCTTCTTCTTCTTCTTGTTGGGACACTGTCCAACATAGTACCCCATCTTCTGACATGCAAAGCACTTCACTTTGCTCATGTCTCTCTGATGTTGCTTGGCCCCAACCTTGGGACTCTTCTTGGTCTTCTTCTTTCCCTTTGCCAAAAGAGCAAGATCCTCCTCTACCTCCCCACCACACTGCTGACTAGTTGATCCAAAACCACGCCTGGTCTCCTCCTGCACAAAGTCATCCCTGAGCCTCTCCCAACTGGACATATGCTCTATAGCAACGATGCCATGTACAAAACTTTCCCATGGTTTGGTAAATCCATTCAAGGTTGTCTACACCAACTCAGAGGGATCTACTATATCTCCAACTTCACCCATCTCATCATGAATCTGAGCGAACCTCGAGAGGTATGAGGTAACAATATATGTATTCACCATCTTGGTGCCCCTCAGCTTCTCCTGAAGCACCATCTTGAGGTTCTAGTTAGGACTCTAATAAAGACTACACAAAGACTGCCACATCTAAAATGTGAAGTCTTTACCAGTAATGTGAGGAATCACATGGTATTTCATTGCATCAAGGATTGTTCTCTTAGCTCTCTTGTTTTGATTCTGAAACTCAACAAAGAGAACCACATCTGTAGGAGGTACAACGAGATTCTCCACAATCTCCCATAACTCTCCCTCGTCCATAATCATCACTATCCTTTCCTTCCACGAAGACCAATTGCTTGCTCCCGCAAGCCTATCCTTCACCCTCAAACCACTAGCCACCAAGGCTGCCATTTGATGTCAAACTGATACTCTCTAACCAAGTAAAACTGAGTAGCATTGAAGCAACAAAAATCTTCCCACTTCACACTCAACTCAAGTGTGAAAAAAAGAACCAAACTGTGCAAAAATTCTGCCAGCTATTTGCTCAAAAATGAACCACCAAAAATGCCCTTTGGCTCTGATACCATGAAGATTTTTCAAGGTACTAAAGGTTGCTCAACAAATCTGTCATATGATCTCTTGTTGAGCTCTACGTTCAAGGTCTTCAAACTGTTTCATTGTTGTTTTATGACAGCCACTAAATCTAATTTTCTGCCCTTGAAAATCTGTCTTTAACTTTGTGATTGCATGCTCTTTTAAGGGTGCTCTTGCAAGTGTTTTGGGTGACCAAAGTTAGCACATGCATAAACCTTAAAACAAACAATACCCTCTAGGATCTTTAACAACAACAAGGCTGAAAATACTAAGCATACATGACAAATGAACTCATGTTGTTTTTGGTCAACATGACCTTGGAAAAACGCCCATGGGGAAAACCAGTTTGGAGATAGATGTATATATATGGAGTTCTCAAAACAAAACTGCTACAAAGAGAAAATATAACAATGGAACCTGTTATAACAACAATCCTTCTTAGATTGCTTTGGAGTTCTTGATCTATGGCGCCCCTTTTTTACCTGTGCGCCCTTTCCTCTTTGTGCCTGCTAGAGAATGTTTGTGCCCTTGATGATTTCCTTGCTTGATGAATGGATCCTAGCGCCCTCTATCTCAGATGATGTGCCCCTCTAAGATCCAAGCCTCTCCTCAAGAAAAACCCTCAACCACAAGTGCGCCCTCCACAAAACTGAAGTGAGCCCTTCACAAATGCGCCCCTCACAAGCTAGTTGTCCCCCCCAAGAAATGGTTGCACTCTCCTCCTAGCTCATGCTCCACACAAGGAAGGATCCATGCTCAAGCACCTTAGCCTCTCACCAAAGCACCTCCTCAAGATTTTCCTTCTCAACAATGGCTTCTCCTCTCTCAATGGTGCGCGTCCCTTCTCCTCTCCTTCACTCTACTACACAAGTGAACAATAGAGTCTCATCCTTACCCTTTTGCCTCATTTAGCCTTCCTTAGGCCAAACCTAGAAGATCAATGGACTAGATTAGATCTAGCCAAGAACAATCAATGGGTGAGATTACTTCTCATAAATCTCACTTAGAAACCCACTTTACTCAAGTTTCCATAATCAATGGGTGAGATTACTTCTCATAAATCTCACTTAGAAACCCACTTTACTCAAGTTTCCATAGTTTGCTTTATGTCTATTAATTCACCCACTTTGTGAATTAATTGTCACTTTATGACTTAAGTGACAAATTTCACTTTATGACTTAAGTGATTAAGTAAAAGTGAAATTAGATCATAAAGTAAAGGTAAAAGGAAAATACTTTCCCCCTTTGTGTTTAAAGACTCACAAACACAAGGGAACCACTTCCCAAGGTACACAAATCTCAACACCCTAAACGTTAAACATTCCATGTTGTCACTTTCATTGAGAACTTGTTGCATTGTGCATCTTAGCCTCATTATCTTTGAGGTCATCGAGGGCAGCAAAAGGATTATCTGTATCAATAGGCATGCATGGAATCAACTTGTGATCACAAGTGAATTGTTGAGGTCATTTTAGGTAGCCATCAACATCAACAACCATATCTTTTTCTTGAGAATGCAACAAAGGCAAAGGAGAGTGAAGTATTCAACTTCCACTACCTAATTACACCACACCAAAGAAGGAACTACAAGTTGAAGATGCTTGTGACCTACTAGGACTAGCAATGACTAGGGCTTTAAGGATCAAAGCCTTCAAAGTCAAGGCTTTAGGTGGCCCAAAGATTTTATTCTTTCGCATCACATGTCTCCAACCACCTTCAACATCATTAGTTGCTTAAGCAGCATTAAGAGTTGGCATCGTTGTGTGGACTAGGTTCCCAAGGGATCGACTTGGCTCATCAAAGGAAAATCACATATACGATGGTCTAGACTTTGACACTAAAAATGGGTATTGAGCAAATTTATGTATCGAACCAATTGTCTGTGAACCCTAATCCTTTTCCAGATGAAGCACAAATTCCTTAAGGTCCTTTGACAAGGTGACCTTAATGCAAATTCAATGTTGGGCCCTAAGGTTCAAGAATTGTTCAAGTTCATGGCAAATAAAATTGCTCATTGATGTTAAAATGCATTCTAGGTCCAGTGAGAGCTACATTGGAAGAGCACAAAACTTGACCCAAACAAGACCAAACCACTGGGCGGATTTATTAACTGATAAGTTCACGTACCATGAAGAGAAAATGACCAAGTTGCTTTTGTAGACCAAAGGGTCCCTCCTCCTTCATGTTTGTGAAGAGAACATGATTTGGGTTGGCAAACTGGAAAAGGAATAAACCTTTGGTTAAGTTACCAATGTGAGTCTGGTGCCACCTTTGTGACTCCCACACATCCTTAATCCAACCTCGGGCAATCAACTTGGGTGGAACCCTCCCAATAGGGTAGCACAAGATGGAACACACCCAAAAATAATTACACAAACTATTATAATTAGTGTCATAAAAAGCAATTGAGGTTTCAAACATAGAATCTTTACTTTTTTGTACAACATGGGAACAAACTTCCAAGGAAGCTTTGACACCATCTCCATCCTTCTAATTGGTCGTCATGCTTGGCAGAGTTGTTACATTTTCAAGCGATGGGGATGCCATAACAGCCCCCAATTTTGTTATGCAAAAAGGTTGCAACCTGACAAGGCAACAAGGCCTCAATCAATGCAATAGGACTAGCAATACCACAAGGAAGGCATAGAAGGATCATGATCTTTCACCCCATCACCCATAATTGTTACCTCATGGTACACCTTGGGAATAAACTTGCAAGGAGTCTTGGGTGCCATCTCCCCTCTCAAAACCAGTCATGGCTCCTCCCAAAACTATTACATTTTCAAGGGTTTGGGATGCCATAATGATCAAGGCTTAATAGGCCAACAAGGCCCTCAATCAATGGGATGAGATTAGTAATAATGCGGGCAAGGTATAGAAGGATTGTGATCTTTTAGCACATTACCCTTACCCTATCTCTCTCTTCAGTTAAGCATCATCCCAAAAAGGAAATGTCGATTCACAATTCCAACATTGAAGGGCTTTATTCTTTAACGACATCCATGGGAATGGTTCCCTTCTTTTCCCTTTGTTTCTTAACTTTAGTGCATTCCCCATGTTTTCTTGTTTCTTAACTTTAATGCATTCCCCATGTTTTTCCTCCAAGGGTGATATTAGGATGATAGACTAACATATTCTGCAGTGAAGGTCTCCATTGTTTCACACAATTCGTTTTGGGGGGGAGATTACTTCCATTCCTTTCATTTTCTCTATTGATCCCCCTCACGAAAGATGTCAAGCATTGAGGCTTGTTGATCCTGCTCAAAGTTATCAACGTCATGAAATTCCTTCACTAAGTGTTCCTTATTGCTTGCTAGGTCCACATCCTCGGTGGATACCATCAAATTGTGGTGATCCTTAGAACATTGCCCCCATGTGACCCTACAAGCATTCCAACTCTTGCCCTTCCCTAGAAATTTTCCAAGGGTTCTTGATAACCTCAAAATAAAGAATAACACAAGAAGCCACTAAGTGCTCCTAGGTGAAACATGTTTTGTACATGAAAGCAACACATTCATAACCCAGTTTTTGCTACCAAACCTTATCAACAACCTTATGTTGATATTATGGTAGCTGCGGGAGGTATTTAACTCCACGTGTAAACCTGACGAGGATAGAATACTCTGGGTAGCAAGAAGAAACCCTAATGAGTTGGCTAATAACCCTAGAAGACTTGTCGGCTCAAGAAGATAATTTATATTAGGTTATTAGCCTCCAAGAGAAGAAGTCGGACAGAAATAATAATATGTACTAAACAGACAGATACCCAGAATGAGAAGTCGGCCCAGGCAGTTAGCCAGAATTAGTATAAATACAGGAGGCCAGTTCTCATTCTGGCAGGCAGTCTCAGAATTGCAGAGCAACAACTTGTGCGCATTGCAGTGCCCAATCTTGTGCGCAGGTTTGAGGAGAGCTGCCATTGCAGCTGCTGCAGCTAGCAGATCACGTTTGGTTTGGACTATCTCTTGGCTAGGGTTTGGAACATCTGATCAGCTCTTGTTGGTGCGCTATCCTTGGGGAAAGGTGCGCTACCCTTTGTTTGGCTATCTAGCCTAGGGTTTGCTTCCGGAGTGATTCTCTATCAAGG
This sequence comes from Picea sitchensis, assembly GCA_010110895.2. NCBI lineage: Eukaryota > Viridiplantae > Streptophyta > Pinopsida > Pinales > Pinaceae > Picea > Picea sitchensis. The sequence continues at coordinate 70,050 of SNQJ01S0037553.1, read as the reverse complement.
TTAAGGTGCTCGGAGGGTGGCTTCGGCCTATGGTTGGGTGACAATAGAGATATTGTCAGTGGTAAAACGAGCACATCCATTATATTCTAACACCTTAATCCATATTTCTTCGAGTAGCCTGTTTGAGAAATTCACTTCAATACATAACCTGGCATATGTTTTGATATGCCTTTTTAGAGTTTCAAGGAAGCCATAAGGGATTTCCCATAGCATTATCAATGGAGGCAAAAATTTCATGAGTCCAAAATTGAAAAGGTAGGTTGGGAAGCCTAACCCACATTGGCACTAAAGATAAAGAGTTTGTTGAAGGATCAAAGGTGAAATACCAAGGTTTCATGCATAAATTGGCATGCCCCAAAACCCAAAAACCAAGGCCCGAAGTGAAGGATGTGCTCCCTACATGCGAACACGTGGGTAGATGTAGGCTTCCTCCTAAAGGACAAGTTTCCACACCTGAGCAACACAATGATGTAGGGCCAAGAGTTGATCCTGTTGGATAAGTGACTCTCATGAGGGCCAATCCACCTACAATAATGGAGGGTGGAGGTGCCTCGGCATCCAGAAAAGCTAAGGACTTCAAAATCTTCTAGGGTAGCAATGCATTCACACTAGCTAGAGGTTGAGCAACCTGCAAAAGCAACATAACCAAGTTCTTCAAAGGAGCAGCCAACCCCCTTAGAGGTAGGAGAGCTGTGAATTCATATCCGAAGTTGCCCCCTTCTAGGGGTTAGTGGATCCAGCGATCTTCAAGACTCCTGGGGAGGAAAGACTAGGAAACACCATGATAAGAAAACACAAAGAGGGGCTTGGGAGATGGTGGGTAGGATTAAAAAATGCAGACCCATCTCTCCCAACCCGTTCCATTTTTTAATGTTAATGACAATGCACATTTGTTATAATGTTTAGTGGCTGGCAATCTGCAATTTAGTGATTGGAATATAAAATCCCATGTGGTAACCGCAGTTTAACATACAACAAATGTGAACGTCAACAGGGAATGTAGGTAACTGGCTGGCAATTTGCAATTCAGTGATTGAAATATAAAATTCCATGTGGTTAGCGAAGTTTAACATACAACAAATGTGAATGTCAACAGGGACTTTGGGTATCTTATCACCTTGGAAATATCAAGCTCAGTCCATTTTCTTTTCTTCTCGTACATGTTTACAACAGTGTTAAAAGGTCGAAACATGTCTTTGGATGGGAACATAATTAATTTTAATGAAATTAATTCTCTTCCGGATATGTAAAAATTACATATCGTTTGTTTAAAGAAATAATTTTAACTCTTACTTCCCAAGCAAAAGTCATTGCAAGGAATTTGGTTCTAACTGTTGTGATATATTTACCTCAGGGATATATCTTTAGTACAACTGAACAGAATTCAATAGTTTTACATACTATCAATGGTGGCTTGTTGGGTCGGTAAAAGCAGGTAGCTAATTTAGCCCCACTGGAGTTCAAGTCCTACCAAGTGACATGCTAGTGCTTGTCTCTGCACTTCTGAATGCATGCCAGCGCACGCAATAGTGGTTGAGACCAGATGCACGTCCTGGGCAACTTTGGCAGAATAAATACCCCACTCACAACTACTTAGCCAAAGGCAACCGGATTAAATGGTGTTAATGGTTCCCTGTAATATAATACTAAATATGGCTGCATTGGCCTCATCGTGATAACTAAAAGCTAGTTCCAAAAATATATAGTATTACGTAGATTATATGTTTCGAGTATAATCCAATGATAAACAGACACTCCCAGGGCTCTAGTTGGATATTCTTGAAGTTGTTCGACACATGAGGCCCTTATTAGAAAGTTAGCATACCATAGTATCTATGCCATACATAATTCCGTAAGATATTCTTAGAACAACTAAATAGAATCCAATAGTATTTCCCACTGATACCAAGTAGAATATATGTTTAGACTATAATTCAATGATGAACAGACAGTCCCATGGCTCTAGCTGGATATTTCTTGAAGTTGCCACACATGAGGCCCTCATTTAGAAAGTTTCACATACTAATAGTTATATATCCCAGGGATACATAATTTCGTAGCATATTATTAGCGTAACTAAACAGAATCCAATAGTATTACACACTGATAACATGTGTTTAGACTATAATTCAATGATGAACAGACAGTCCCAGGGCACTAGTCGGGTGTTTCCTGAAGTTGCCACACATGAGGCCCTTTTTTTACAAAGTTGGCATACCATAGATTCCCAAAAGGTATTTCGACGAATTATCATCTCTGGTGATTTTATAATGGTTCCTAGCCCTTTCAAGGTCATTTGAAACATGTTAAGTGCTAACATGGCAGATTTCCTTCATGACTGAAAAGAATTGAATTATGAAATGCCAGAGTTTTCCTATGCTATTTGTTTAGATAATGAATTTTTTAAGGCTTTTATTGACACTTTAAAGGTTCGGCATGGGCTCTTCCAGGTTTATTAGAATGAAAACAATCTTCAGCTGCCTTTGAATCCTATGCAGTATGTCTGCAATGGCCATAGAGGGGCACAGCAACCTAACTGCTACAGGAAGATATGAGGGGGAGCTCTTGGAGCTGTTCCATAAAGAACAAATAGTTTCTTGGTTCATGGATAAAGCTCTTTGAGTTAGAAATGAAACCAGTTCCATGTTCAGCTGGCAATATGAATAATGTAGTCCAAATAATATAAAAAATAAATTGTTAATCACAAAAGGGGTGTTGTAACGTCCTCACACTATGATGCACTTGATTGCCTGACCGATAGGCTCAGAGGCGCATGCTCGGTAGATGGAGGTGGTGACCACGGGTCTAGACGAGGCATGCCAAACAAAGATTACGACCAAGGAAGTTGGGCGGTTGGACAGTTGCCCAAGTTAAGGGGCGTGCATCCACCTTCTTCGTAGAACAGTTGCAATGGACAAACCAAGTTGTTGGTTTGCATCCACTTAAACAATCGAGGGTGTGCAGGTGGCCTTGAATTGCAGAGTCGGTTAGGGGCTTCGGCAAGTTTAAAAGAAGGGCACGGGCCCGTATGCAAACCATCCAAGCAGAGAGCTAAGTACAATGGAAAACGACTTTGTGGTTAAAGAGTTGTTGCGGCAGCTGAGGAGAGGAAAGACAGAGACCTGCAGGAGGCAGGCTTGCGTGGTGCTTCAAGGTTGTATGCAACAAGGAAACTTTCGGGTGGTTGTGCCCTAGTTAATTGTTGTAAGAGGAGTTGTGGCGATTGTTGAGCTCCCCCTCATTGTACTCTATTATTCTTCTTTAATAAAAGCTTAAGGCACCTGATCTAGGCACCTACCTACTTGTGTTGTTGTGGTGTGTTTCTTACTTGCGATGTTCATTGGTTAAATATTTGGCTAAGTGTTGAAAACACTTTTGGCATAGTTGTTAAGGTCTTTGGGTGGCTTAACACTTGTAGTCTAAAGCGGAGATATGGGCATCCTTTAGGTAAGGAGGCATAATCCACTTGCTAGTAGTCACAGGCGAGCCAAGCACCTGCGATGACCACAAGGCAATGTCGCACGATCGCCAAGGTGTCGAAACGAAATGGCTCGGGCAGGGGTGAAACCTTGGGGTTGTAACAGTTGGTATCAGAGCAACCAAGGCATTGGAATCCTAACGAACCTGCAAGAGGAAGATGCAAAACTGTTGTTTTAGGCTACGGTTGGTTCGTGAAAATGATGGTCGAACATTCCACCACACCTACGTGTGCACTTCAACAATGTGAAGGCGCACGCAGCAGCTGCGGAAGACGCCTTGAAATTCGTCTTGGGTGCGAGTGTAGTTCGACCAAGGTGGGCGCTAAGAGAATGGACAGATCCATTGGAGCAACCGCAAAGTACCCTAAGGCAACGCGCTCCTAGTTGAGGTAAGAATGAGATTTGTCTAAGTGTTGATGATGACCATGTAACAAGTTGGACGCATGTGACTTCTATGGCAAAGGAGGAGTTAATGCGAAGATTGGGGGCTTTGGCTGGAAACCAAAGCAAACACTTGAATCAACTTTGCTATGTGGACCTCATCTTAAATGGAAGATTGGTGAAAGCAATGGTGGATAACAATGCCTCACACAACTCGAGGAAGGAGTTGGCATGTGAACTTGAGCTTAGAATGAGAACTTTTGATGCTTCAATCAAGGTCGTTAACTCTAAGGCAAAGGCAGTTGTTGGGGTTGTGATCAAGGTTCACATTCAGTTGAACAAGTGGAAAGGTCATGCCGACTTTACTGCAATGCAGCTAGATGACTTTGAGGTCATCCTAGGGAAACACTTTCTAAGGAGAGCCAAGGGGGTTCTCATGTCGTTTAAGGAACAATTGGTGATATTGGATGGAAGAAAACCTTGTTTTGTGCGCACAACAATAAGGAAGCTTGACAGACGAGTGTGGTTGGCCTTCACACTAAGCATGAAGAAGGTTGCTCGACAGCCTGGGTTGCAATTTTATGTTGCAGTGTTTGTTGGAGGAGAAGATGAAGAAGGAATGGGGACGCTTGTTCCACCAGCACTTAACAACATGTTGAACGAATTCGCAGACAGGTTAATAGAGAAATTGTTGAAAGGGCTCTTGCCAAGGCGCACCATAGACCATCGAATCAAGCTTGAGCTAAGGTCTAGACTAGTGGCCAAGACTCCTTACAAACTGTCCAGATCAGAGTTGGAAGAGTTGAAGAGGCAGCTCATGGAGCTCATTGAGGCTAGCTTCATCAAACCTTCGCGGTCCCCTTACGGCGCACCAGTCCTCTTCCAGGCGAAGAAGTATACCCAAAACCTGAGATTGTGCACGAACTGTCGAGCGTTGAACAAACAGACAATCAAGAATAAGTAGCCATTGCGCCTAGCCGCAAATTGCTTTAACAAGTTGGCCAAGGCAAAGGTGTTCTCTAAACTAGACTTGAGGCAAGGATATTATCAAATGAGGATCATGGAGGGAGAGGAGGCTAAGACGACCTGTGTGACAAGGTATGGCAACTTTGAATTTTTGGTTATGCCTTTTAGGCTGTGC